>SJYO01040405.1:35158966-35430111 GCA_006410555.1 Capra ibex | reverse complement strand
TTCTCTCACTTTTCCAACCGAATTTCGAGTTGTAAGTCTTTTGCTTCTAGTACCGTAGACCAGGGTAGTGAAGTACCACTTATCTACCCCTTTGTCACCTTTGTCACAGTCTGAAATAAAAAAACCCGAGGTTTTAGTGACGTCTACCACTGACGTCGGTACTTTAATTTTCTGTGAATGAGGAACCTTCCTTTTAATACTGGTTGGATCTGTCGTATAATTTTTCGTCTCTTTAATGAAACGGTTGTTTCCAGGTAGATCAGTTCCGATACCAAAAAGGACACCAGTACATACCTACACTCTCAACCTGACATTTCTTTTGACTCGTGGCTTCTTAACTACGAAAACTTGACACCACAACCTCTTCTGAGACTCTCAGGGAACCTGACGTTCCTCTGGGTTGGTCAGGTAGGATTTCCTCTAACCAGGACCCACAAGTAACC
Source organism: Capra ibex (assembly GCA_006410555.1). Lineage (NCBI taxonomy): Eukaryota > Metazoa > Chordata > Mammalia > Artiodactyla > Bovidae > Capra > Capra ibex. The sequence goes on along the minus strand of SJYO01040405.1, from coordinate 35,429,668 downwards.
TTCCTGACTACGATTTCGACTTTGAGGTTATGAAACCGGTGGAGTACGCTTCTCAACTGAGTAACCTTTTCTGAGACTACGACCCTCCCTAACCCCCGTCCTCCTTTTCCCCTGCTGTCTCCTACTCTACCGACCTACCGTAGTGGCTGAGATACCTGTACTCAAACCCATTTGAGACCATCAACCACTACCTGTCCCTCCGGACCGTACGACGCTAAGTACCCCAGTGTTTCTCAATCTGTACTGACTCGCTGACTTGACTTAACTTAATGAATTCTCGTGAGTCTTCCTCGACAAGCCGTCTCTCGATATGTACTTTGACTTCTAGACCACTCCCCAGAAACGGACTTGTACCACTAAACCCTGTAGACGACTTTTGTAGTCTCTCTTTTCTTGTGATCTGGTTACCGTCTTGAGATCCTTTGTAAATGTCATTGCAATAAAAGAAAAGGTTTTCCTTTTATTCTCGTGTTCCTCGTCACGAATATGAGAATGAATTTTTAAAATTTTTCGAAGGTTTATAATTATGTTTTAATCATTGACGATAAGGAATGATAAGGGTAAGGACATACTTTTACTCCGAGTCACGTGGTACTTCCTTTTTCTTACAAAGACGATTACTGGTCGTCGTTAAGTCTTTCTCTTCTAAATTAAAAGAATGGTAAAACTTCCTGTCTTCCATTTCCTATAATTTTTCAGGGGGTACTTTAAACCTACAAAACTTCTTTACTGCATAACGTCCCAACCCGGTCCCTTTGATGTCTCACTCAGACCTTATAGAACACAGGCTTTCGTTGTTTCACAAAGTTCTAACTTTCCCTACAGTTGTCCTGTATTCTCGCTCGAATCTCCCCGAGGGCGAATGGTTTAAACCTTACTAAACACGTAGTTTTTCTTATTACTTAAAATTGTGTGACTTATATTTTTCTTAGAACTAGATGTCACTGTAAAGTTTTATACTCTACTTTTTTATCTTTCGAGGAGATATGTGTGTGTGTTTTTACGGTGATAATTTACGTCTTACTTCCTGTCTTAAATTTTTAAAGGTACAGTGTTGAGGATAAATCATTGTCTAAGTCCGGTTATTAGTAGTTGTCTACAATTTTGGTTATCCAATTTCCAACTACTTCTTGTCCTATGAGTGTGCCGGAGTGTCTAAGGAAGAATTAATAGTTCCCCTTTTATGGAATGTAACGTTTCTATTTCGTCTATAATGGACTCGTTTAAGTCGTAGTGGTTGTTACCTCACTTGACTGTAGTACGTGAGGACTACAATATGTTTACTCTTTATCTTTGGTGGATCCCTTTCAAGAAAGTAGATTAATACTTCTTTGTGAGTTCTGTTTATGTCTTTACACCTTGTGAGGTATTCTGTTGATCGGACATGAGACGTTTTTACAGTCTTTCTGAATTTTTCACACACACACCCCACCCCTCCCCCATCCCCCATCCCGTCCCACTGACGAGATCTCTTTACTTACTTTCTTTTCTCTGATTGGGGTTACGTATTTGGGACAGACTCAAGGGTTACTTTTGTTTTGTCTTTGTATATTTCTATGTCTTATAAAACCCTCGTTGACCCCTCACACTTAACACATGGTCTGTAATAATTTAGTTGTAATGTAAAGGACCCACACTACTACCACACCACCTACACATTTTTTACAGGAACATGAATCCTCTGTGTACTACTATGTAAATTGCCATACCTTCGTAGTAATACTGACTTTAAATAAGAGTTTCCTTAGTCCTTTTTTTTTCTCTTTTCTTTTTTCTAATATCTGTATCTCCTCTATTTCTTTTACATTGTTCTACATTTGTGGACCACTTACTCTGTTTACTTACAAGTGTCATGATACAAAGGTTAAAGAGATATCAATTTTTTTTAAAAGTTTTATTTTTCAGTCCTTTTTATATAGTTCATTAGATACACACCGATCATACGATATCGACTAAAACAAATGAACTTATATGAACACGATTCGACGATTCAGTGAAGTCAACACAGACTGAGACACGCTGGGGTATCTGCCCGTCGGGTGGTCCGAGGGGGCAGGGACCCTCAGAGGTCCGTTCTTGTAACCTCACCCAACGGTAAAGGAAGAGGTTACGTACTTTCACTTTTCAGTTTCACTTAAGTGAGTCAGCACAGGCTGAGAATCGCTGGTGTACCCGACGTCGGGTGGTCCGAGGTCCGTTCTCATGACCTCACCCGACGGTAACGGAAGAGGTTTATATGAGCATTTACTAAATTATAAAAATTTTTGTGGGTAGTACTTTAAAGAAGGGTAGTTTCGATTGGTTCCTCCTGATTATGGTGGAGACCGGTCACAGTCGTTGTATTAGACAGAGGAGGTGGTGGGTGGAGGTGGTGTACTTAGTTCTTGGTATAGACTGAGTTGACACTTTAATCGTTTGTTCGTTTCGTGAATCTCGTGAGTCGGTGGAATAGTTTTTATTAAATTGTAATCTTTTCGACATTAGAAGACCAAAATTTTATTAAATAAAGTATCCAGACAAAATTAAAGTACAGAGTCTCGTATGTAATAAATTGGTTCTCCACGACCTGTCTTTAACATTTTTCCTTCCTTTGTAAATCCTATTCTTTGACGGAGTTAAGGTAATCTTAAACTAGGATGGAACATTTCAGAACGCTCCTATTTAAAGATAGTATGAAGGAAACACGAATGTTTTCTTGTAATTGAAGACTTAAAAGTTACAACATTTATTTTTAAAAATGTTAATTCATACGTAAGTTTAACTGTGTGTTCCGTTGGTTTATTAACAGTAGTTGTAATCGTATTACACATAAAGGACAGTGACGTGATTGTAATTTGATTTGCAGTTTGGTGTTTTTGTAACACTGATTGTAATTTTTCCGTCCGACATTCTATGCGTTTCGAATATTCCTGTTTAACGTGTACCAATTCTACCCTTCAGTAAACTGTTCCCGACCACAACACGTATACCGACGAAAAAAAATATTCTTCCGGTGGCCGTCTGTCCCGTTGTCACAGCCGGGGGTCGATTGGTGTAGTGCTACGTTAAGACTACCTTGTGTACTGGTGTTCCGTTGGGGTAATCGTTTGTAGGTAAAAGTTTTAAGAGATCCGTATGTTGTGTAAGTCATGTCACGTTGTATAGTCGTCCGGTTCAATTGGTTAGTCCAAGGTATAGAAGTAATCGCGATATACTAGGTATCCTGGCGGGAAAGGAAAGTATTCCCGACCAGACTGTTATAAATAACCGTGTCCTTGTTCGGAGTCGTAGTGTCACTGAACGAGAAGGACCTCTTGACACTTACTACGAGTCAAATAGAAGTTTATGAAGGAAGAGTGACGAGTTTCACAGACACGAGAGTGGCAGACTCAGTAAGAGTTATAGAACTCTTGGGAGGCTGTAAAGAAGAAGTCTGACCTGAGGTTCTGTAAATTTAGCGGTGTAGCCGTTCAAAAAATATATTAGTCAGCCATAGTCCCCCACTTCGGTTTCTAGTCCCTTTCGATTAGCGAGGTTCTTGTTCAGTCCCAGAAGCAGGGTTAGTCTAAGATGTCCTTTCAAGACCTTTCTTCGTTAGCCCACCTTCTCCATCGACCACATGGTCAGGGTATCTGAACTATTGGTAAGATTCAATAACCGTAACTGAAGCAGTAACAACTACAACGCGGCAGAGAAGAAGAGTTTCATTAGCTAATCATTTGGTACAGGTTCCATGCATGATTCTTTGTTCCGACCCACACTCCTTATTTTGTAGGTCAGACGGGAATGGGTACTTCGGTTACACCACCATAACCTTATAGAGTTGTTAAAATTCGATATAAGTATTTTCGATAGATTCATTCCCTCGACATTTTTCGGGTTGTGTCCATCGGTCCTCTATTAATTATCTCTTAATATCCAGGGATTTCACGAATACTCTTGGTGTTTAGCGAACTACCATCGAGGAACACACTATTTATTCAGGTAGGTTCGGTATTCCAATTGCTCTTGGTTCGAGTTTTGCTTGTTTAGTAAATGAAGTCCAACATTCCTCGCGTTTTTACTTAGGTACCGGACTTCTCTATATATGAGCGGACACACCAAAGGCATAGACATTTAAGGAAGCCCTCAAGATTCATACATACTACCGTACAATATCTATGGCTATAGACAGTATATTGAGAACAACAGGGTGAAAAGGTGTAAATGTTTTTATTTGAGTTGAGAAGGTCATTTGAAATACGAATCACGTCTCTTTTTTCGACCACCAACCAGGTCCAAACGTTTATCCATATAAAAATGGGTTATAACTAGTGAAAATAAGGTAAGAAGAAAGTTCGCAAGTCGTAATATTTACCAAAACTAGGCTCTTCGACGCACTCGTCAATAGGTGAATTTTTACACGAGATGAAGATAGAACGCGGGTGACATGAGGAATTCGTACTGAAAGGGAAACCTTCATGAGCAAACACCTTGTCTGTATTACTCACACCTAGCTTGGGTCGGAGAAGAGGACGTCATAGACATTCTCTCCCTTGACACTCATTTGTCGTTCCGACGATCTACTCGCTCTAACGAATAGAAGGGACAACATGTCAAACAGAAAGGGACTATTAAACGTATCGGGAACTTTCTATGGGAGAGGGGGTTTTGTTTATTGGACATTTGTTAGTTATCATCATGGTTATGGACCGTCGACATATTCTCCTTTTCGTTTCGAAAAATAGTAGAAAAACAAAAATAGAGACAAAGAGGGAAAGAAAAAAAAAAAAAGAGGGAAAGAAAAAAAAAAAAAAGTTTGTTTTTGGAATCTCGAATCTTTCGGAATTCTCAGTTCCCTTGACTGTGTATGAAGGTCGTAGATAATACTTGGATGATTACGTTACAACCTCTTCTGAGAACTCTCAGGGAACCTGTTCCTTTATTTTAGTCAGTTAGGATTTCCTTTAATTGGGACTTAAAAGTGACCTTCCTGANTTGGAATCTCGAATTTTTCGGAATTCTCAGTTCCCTTGACTGTGTATGAAGGTCGTAGATAATACTTGGATGATTACGTTACAACCTCTTCTGAGAACTCTCAGGGAACCTGTTCCTTTATTTTAGTCAGTTAGGATTTCCTTTAATTGGGACTTAAAAGTGACCTTCCTGACTACGACTTCGACTTCGGGGTCATGAAACCGGTGGACTACACTCCTCGGTTGAGTAACCTTTTCTGGGATTACAACTCTTTCTAACTCCCCTCTTCCTCTACCCACGTTGTCTCCTACTCTACCGACCTACCGTAGTGGCTTAGTTACCTGTACTCAAACTCGTTTGAAGTCCTCTCTCACTTCCTGTCCCTTCGGACCTCACGACGTCAGGCACCTCAGCGTCTCTCAGTCTATACTGAATCTCTGATTGGTTGTTGTTACGTGATATACAACCATTCTAGGTTTTATATTATCCTTTTACTAAGGACAAGTGTTTCTTAAAATTTAGAATACTTCCTCTGTTTTCTTATTTTGATATATGGGATGGTGATTTATTATATTTACTTCAAGTTTGTTTCCCTGAAAGTAACCCTCAAACTCAACCACTTCTAAAGTACTTTCCAAACCCTTGACTTGATCCAGAACTTCTTACCAATCTAAGTCCACCCGTTTCTTCTCTCTTCCTTTACCTAATAGAACTTACGACTCAGGGACTGGACTTACGTTCAAGGACTCCCATCCTCGGTGCGACGTGTGTGAATAATTGGGTTCGTGGGTGGTGTACGGACTACGTGTGTTTGTGATAGTGTCTCTTTAGACGTGTTTTCGAGTCGTTCATTTCTCGTTCAGGATACAAAAAATATGAGTGAGTAGAGAAATTACCCCTGGTACTTCTCCTCATAAATTGTACCTCCTTTGTTTCTATCTTTCAAAAGTCTAATTCTTCTCTAAGTCCTTTTTTCCTATAATAACCTTTTGACCACTTTGACCTTATTTTAGACATTACAGTCAAGTCAAGTCAAGTCAGCGAGTCAGCACAGGTTGAGAAACGCTGGGGTACTTAACGTCGTGCGGTCCGGAGGGACAGGTAGTGGTAGAGGGTCTCAAGTGAGTCTGAGTGCAGGTAGCTCAAGCACTACGGTAGGTCGGTAGAGTAGGAGACAGTAGGGGAAGAGGAGGACGGGGGTTGGGGAGGGTCGTAGTCAGAAAAGGTTACTCAGTTGTGAGGCGTACTCCACCGGTTTCATGACCTCGAAGTCGAAATCGTAGTAAGGAAGGTTTCTCTAGGGTCCCAACTAGAGGAAGTCTTACCTGACCAACCTAGAGGAACGTCAGGTTCCCTGAGAGTTCTCAGAAGAGGTTGTGGTGTCAAGTTTTCGTAGTTAACAAGTCGCGAGTCGGAAGAAGTGTCAGGTTGAGAGTGTAGGTATGTACTGGTGTCCTTTTTGGTATCGGAACTGATCTGCCTGGAATCAGCCGTTTCATTACAGAGACGAAAACTTATATGATAGATCCAACCAGTATTGAAAAGAAGGTTTCTCATTCGTAGAAAATTAAAACCATTTTACCATAACATGGTCACAATTAAAGAAATCTGGTAATATGGTACCAATACATTTATGATTGATTTGAACCACTTTCTAATATATACCGTTGAGATATGATAGAAATAGTGAGAAGACATTTATATTTTAACGAATTTTTTTTTCTCTAAGTCAAGTTCCTACTGAGGGTAAAATCTTGTCTCATTTATATCTTCTTAAATTTTAATTTAGTAAACAAATCGAAATAGGTTACCCCAGTACTGAGATTAGGAGAACCTTTACTTGTACCAGAACGATATTATAAACACTGTTTGGAGAGGAAGATTTTTTTCTTGATTTTCTACTTACTTTCCTCTATGGTCTTTTACTTTTGTCGACGACATAACGACACCTCTCTATTAGTCACTTTGTCAAAGGAAGAAAAAATTTTTTTCAGAAAGGATTTTTGGATGGTACACCTCAAAATGTTGTATACTTAAATGGAGTCATTTCAACCTTTTTTGTTTTAGATGATCCACCTATGTAAAACAAGTGATGTTTAAACATTTACTTACCATTTTTCATAAATGAAAAAATAACACGATAAGTCTTATGATTTCACTTTTAGTATTTATACTAAATGAAATGAATCATTCGTATCTAACAACGACGACGATGACGATTCAGTGAAGTCAGCACAGGCTGAGACATACTGGGGTATCTACCGTCGGGTGGTCCGAGGGGGCAGGGACCCTAAGAGGTCCGTTCTTGTGACCTCACCCAACGGTAAAGGAAGAGTTTACGTACTTTCACTTTTCAGTTTCACTTAAGCGAGTCAGCACGGACTGAGAATCGCTGGGGTACCTGACGTCGGATGGTCCGAGGAGGCAGGTACCCTAAAAGGTCCGTTCTCATGACCTCACCCAACGGTAACGGATGTAAATTAATTTAATGTATTCGTATAATGTGTAAATATACTAGTCTAATTCTCTCTTTCTTCAGAACTTTATGCACCGTGTACCAAAATACTACTGTTATAGTTAAAATGGAGTCCTAAAGTACTATGTTGAATTCTATTCACTTCTGTTGTACAATTCAGTGTTTCTGTTCTAATCATTACTGGGACCCTTTGATAGACCCACTGAGTCCTAATCGTTGGTGTTGAGTCGAACAGTAAATCATCTAAATGAAGGAATTATTGTGTCTATGGTAATTATGGTTATGTTGAAATTAACTTTACCAAACTTTTAATATATGAGGATGTCTTATTTTATCGAAGATGAAACACAGAAACAAGTNCACCTCAAAATGTTGTATACTTAAATGGAGTCATTTCAACCTTTTTTGTTTTAGATGATCCACCTATGTAAAACAAGTGATGTTTAAACATTTACTTACCATTTTTCATAAATGAAAAAATAACACGATAAGTCTTATGATTTCACTTTTAGTATTTATACTAAATGAAATGAATCATTCGTATCTAACAACGACGACGATGACGATTCAGTGAAGTCAGCACAGGCTGAGACATACTGGGGTATCTACCGTCGGGTGGTCCGAGGGGGCAGGGACCCTAAGAGGTCCGTTCTTGTGACCTCACCCAACGGTAAAGGAAGAGTTTACGTACTTTCACTTTTCAGTTTCACTTAAGCGAGTCAGCACGGACTGAGAATCGCTGGGGTACCTGACGTCGGATGGTCCGAGGAGGCAGGTACCCTAAAAGGTCCGTTCTCATGACCTCACCCAACGGTAACGGATGTAAATTAATTTAATGTATTCGTATAATGTGTAAATATACTAGTCTAATTCTCTCTTTCTTCAGAACTTTATGCACCGTGTACCAAAATACTACTGTTATAGTTAAAATGGAGTCCTAAAGTACTATGTTGAATTCTATTCACTTTAGTTGTACAATTCAGTGTTTCTGTTCTAATCATTACTGGGACCCTTTGATAGACCCACTGAGTCCTAATCGTTGGTGTTGAGTCGAACAGTAAATCATCTAAATGAAGGAATTATTGTGTCTATGGTAATTATGGTTATGTTGAAATTAACTTTACCAAACTTTTAATATATGAGGATGTCTTATTTTATCGAAGATGAAACACAGAAACAAGTCACTTTTTATTATTAAGTGACTGTACTTACGGTCAAAAAGAAGGTGGGGGTGGGGGTGGTTTTGGTGTTCACTTGAGGTATATCTATCAACAGAATAAATGTAGAATTAATAGATTGAACGAAATACAAAAATTAACATACCCTATGAACTCTACTGTGTAAAGATGAGAATCAGTAAGAAAAGTAGAAAGATATTGGTGGAATCTCTTATAAACCGAAAAGACTAAACACAGTATCCAATTTAATATCAGAAAGACTGTCTTTTAAAATAGGGTATTTTGTCCGTTTCAGAATCAAGTATATGAAGAAGTACCTTCTTTTGTTTACGTGATACATGAAAGAAAAGTCAAGTCTCTATTCACTGTAACTATCAAAATTCCAAATAGTGACGTCTTCTTGAATTCTCATGGATCCTGTTATTCTAAAACAAACAGTAGTACATAGAAAGTCTAATTTAGTACAAAAGATCTGAACTTTAGGTTGTGTGCTTCATATAGTATAGTCAGAATTTTGGGTTGACAATTTGTCTTTTATTCTGATTATGAGTATAATAAAAAATTATTACAATATAACGGTATATAGGTATATTTTTGAAGAATGACTAAGTTTATTTGAAAAATTTCACTGTTGTAGTGTTTTTATAGGAGGGTAAGAATTTGACAAACTCTAGAGAATCTATTAAACTTCTGATTTTTCCTATTTTTTTATTACCGATGACTCAAAACCATAAATCACACGGTAAGACTATACCGTGTAATATAAATTTTTTCCTTGTGACTTTTCTTTATTTTTCTTGGAAACCATGACAAATATTCGACAACAGAGAAGTCTGTTCCAGTGACAGAAGGGACCGGAAGGACAGGGTGAGTGGTCAGAGGAGGAAGGAAAGGGAAGGGACGAATAAGGTACCCAGGGGTGGGTATTGACAAAGTGGTATTCGGAAGGACTGGCCAAATAGTGAGTTGAGGACATTAAGGTCCCAGGAGGTAGGTGAGAGATGATAGGGACGGGACGGAGAGGCTGGAGAATTTCTATTTATAGGGTGGAGTGAAAGATGAAAGAGGTTTCTACCCCCTTATTTTCTCATCTCTTATCTGGACCGTCCCTTTTCGAGGGACTCTGTCTAGTGATCCAACCCCTTACTTTCCTTGACTCCGGTCCATTCTACCGACACACCGTTTCTTTACTGTTGACGACCGGTACCTATCTCAGTCTACGACGTGTCTCACCGCCAAGACTTACAAGAATTCCCCTCGGTTAGTCCAGTCGTTTCATGATGAGATGTCACCCGGGTTGTACAGTCTCCTCCGACACGGACTCCGGCGGGGTCTCTTTCTTGATGTCAGTATCTTTCGTTGTGTCCGTCATCCCCTATCTCAAAACGACTAAAATTTTTAGACTCTAGTCCTACTACTTTGATAAGTTGTATAATTTTACGAACGACTTATTGTGATAAGGGACGGGTCAATGTGGAACGTGACTGTAAGACTTGTGAAAGATAATAGAGGGATAAAACAAGAAGACATAGAGATATCAGGAGTTTTTTTTCTCTTTCTTTTACTGGGACTGATTCGTGTGGTAGATACCGTTCTTGTCTGAAAGGTTTATTTACCTGTACTTGTACTGTTATAACTTTGTCTATATTTATAGAGACGTAGTTCTAGAAATAGAAACACTATTCTGATCTCTTCTACTACATTTTTACAGAGAAATTATTGTTTTTTACTATCGACGTCAATCGTTTTTTCTTTTTCAACGAGTTTTTCCCAGAGAAGGTAGTATTTACCCGAAGGAACCACCGAGTCGTCATTTCTTAGACGGACATTACGTCCTCGGTGTTCTGGCTCCCGAGATAGTCCTTCTAGGGGATCTCCTCCCGTACCGATGGGTGAGGTCGTGAAAACGGACCTCTTAGGGTACCTGTCTATCAGTCAGTACAGACTGAGAAACGTTGGGATACCTGACATCGGGAGGTACTATTTATTCTCCACCCTAATAGACTTCTAGTTCTACTTCCTAAGTTGTCTTTGAATTTCCATCGAATATACAAAGAGAAATGGTAAGGAATCGACCATATTTTAGTTTATCCCTAAAAGTTTTCTTTTCGATCTTTTTAAACATGATTTAAACCTGAGTTAATACTGTGAAGACACCTCTTCCTTTACCGTTGGGTGAAGTCATAAGAACGGACCTCTTAGGGTACCTGCCTCCTCGGACCATCCGATGTCAGGTACCCCAGCGATTCTCAGTCTGTACTGACTCGCTTAAGTGAAAGTCCGTAACCTCTTCCTTTACCGTTGGGTGAGATCACAAGGACGGACCTCTTAGGGTCCCTGCCCCCTCGGACCACCCGACGGCAGATACCCCAGTGTGTCTCTGTACTGACTTCGCTGAATCGTCGTACCGTGAAGACTGCGTAAAAGGAAATGTTCTAATATAATTTTTAGTTATATGATAAAGGAAGTCCAAAAGTACGAATTGTCTAATAAAAGTGAAATATGAGACGAATCAAAGTAAAACTCAAGAGATAATTACAATAGATTCTTAAATATAATCTGACTTCACACAAATTTGAAGTATAAAAACATATAAACAAAAATGAACTATAAAAGATTACATAAATTTTCAATATCATAAATTTACATGATAAATCAAATAACTAAATTTTTTTTAAGACTTATGAAAAGTTATTTAATCGATACAATTCATGACTGAAAACCGCAATAGAGTTTTTTTTAGTTATATAATCTTGATAGTAAGTAAGACCATAACGTTAGTGGTCACCCCAACCCCAGTCTAGAAAGTGGATATGAGATAAACCCTTACTACCTTATTCTGGTTCACGTTAACAGAAACCATTTGTTTTCGATCTTTATTCTTACTAAAGGAAAAATATTCTTGTACTTGTGAGTCCGATAGTACCTATAAATTTGGTTTCCGTAGTGTTGTGTTAGTTCTAAGACACCATTTCCACTCTTCCCCTCGAAACACCCATTTACTCTAATGTACACTCACTCCTCTGTGTTGTTGTAGGGAAAAATTGGAGTGGAAAATTCCCCAGGAGGAGGGTGTCCAGAGTCGGATACAATGTTCACTCGTTTTGTTCCTGTCACTCCTTTTAGTCTCGTTTGTACTCGGACTTCCTCTTCCCACCCTCTTAGACTCTAATTCGTCATCACCTCCGTCCAAAAGAAGTCGGTTACCCAGAGGGTGACACTGGTGTATTTTCCCTGTAGCCATTCAGTCCGCACAGATGAATGTAATCTTTGATAGATTGTACCCCTAAAGATACATGTATACGATACGGGACAGGAGTCGTGATTTGTCTTGTACGACATGTACGATTAGGAAGTAATTTATAAATGACTTACCTATTAATTTATTTGATTAAGTTCAATATGGAACCTCCGTGGTCTTTAAGTTTATTTTACGTAAAACTTCTTGTTACCCTATAATTTTGTTTTATTACACTGTCTGATTTATGACCTTTACTACTGTTTTTCTCTTTGTTTTTACGGACGTTTCTAAGGACAGACTCTTTTACTTTTTTTCTTTGTCATTTCCTGTCTTTTTCCGTCTTTCCTGTGCTAAATGATTTCTTTTTCTACTTGTACTTAAACTTGTGATCCGAATCCCTTGTATAAGGTAGACCCAATGAGCATCCCGTCTACCTTTGCTCACAGTTTTACGTTTGATCTTCAAGCTTAATTCCTGCTAAATCTAGTCGTGTTTCCACAGTGGATTTCGGTATTTACATGACTTCAGAGAAACCCTTTATTTTAACTTTGTTTTTTCTGGTTTCTGTATGAGATTTCTCAGTGGGACAATCTTTGTCGTGTCTTCTTGGTCTATTTTTCTCTAGACTTTCTTTCGTTTATTGGCGGTCAATAGTTTTTGATAATTAGTTCGTGGCCACATTGATTGTGACACGATTCGTACGATTAATTAAAAGTCAAATTTGTCCGAAGATTATGGTGACAGAAATAATGTAATTTTTGAAGACCAGTCTTGAGTTTAAGATTCTTGACGGTAGTTGAATGGACCCCAGTGACCTCGTCAATTTGCACGGACATGCATAAGGTTTAGAGCTGTGGAAAAAGTGGTAAAAGAGGGTCACCTAAAATGGGTGGTTTCCTGAAGACAGTAAACGTTACTGGATAAGGGTTCTTCCTTTTGTCTTTGAAATTAGTGGATTTTACCGCAGTTTGGTTGGTAAATGTAGATAAATGAAAAAGACTTTTTGTATAAGATAGGGATCCAGAACAATTCACCTATTAGTATAATAGTGACGTGAGGAACATTCTTTTTCGTTGACAAGATGACCTTTTCTAGAGTTTGTAACACCCTTAAGAGTATGAGACACCGTCAATGTGTACTCCCCCAGTTTTGGTTTAATTTTTCACTCGGTATAAGAGGAGGTACATCGGATAAAAGATCTTAATTGAACACTTCTTTTACCTGGACCTCAGTAAAGAGACAAGACTTTTTAAATTTATTGGGTTTACTCGAATGATTTTTACTGGTACACACCCAAGTTGTTCAAGTTTAAAGTGAAAAAAAGATTTCATATTAATACCTCGGTTCTCAGTTTGTGTACAAAAGATAATTTGATACGAACTGATTTACGTCTATTGTGATGGGAATACCGTCTTTCACTTCTTCTTGATTTTTCGGAGAACTACTTTCACTTTCTCCTCTCACTTTTTCAACCGAATTTCGAGTTGTAAGTCTTGTGATTCTAGTACCGTAGACCAGGGCAGTAAAGTACCCTTCATCTACCCCTTTGTTACCTTTGTCACCAGCTGAAATAAAAAGACCCGAGGTTTTAGTGACGTCTACCACTGTCGTCGGTACTTTAATTTTCTGCGAATGAGGAACCTTCCTTTTGATACTAGTTGGACCTATCGTATAATTTTTCGTCTCTGCAATGAAACAGTTGTTTCCAGACAGATCAGTTTCGATACCAAAAAGGTCACCAGTACATACCTACGCTCTCAACCTGATATTTCTTCCGACTCGTGACTTCTTAACTACGAAAACTTGACACCACAACCTCTTCTGAGAACTTCTCAGGGAACCTGACGTTCCTCTAGGTTTGGTCAGGTAAGATTTCCTCTAGTAAGGATCCACAAGTGAGCTTCCTGACTACAACTTCGACTGAGAGGTTATGAAACCGGTGGACTACGTTTCTCGACTGAGTAAACTTTTCCTACGAACCCCGACCACGTGACGCTACTGGGTCTCCCTACCATACCTCTCCCTACACCCTCCCCCCAAGTCCTACCCCTTGTGTACATATGGACACCACCTAAGTACAACTACATACCGTTTTGGTATGTTAAAACATTTCATTAATCGGAGGTTAATTTTATTTATTAAAAAAAATTCACCTTTTTTTTTTCTCTTTTCTGGGACTACGACCCTTTGTAACTGCCGTCCTCCTCTTCCGCTGTTGTCTCCTACTTTACCAACCTACCGTAGTGGTTGAGTTACCTGTACCCAAACCCACCTGAGGCCCTCAACTACTACCTGTCCCTCCGGACCGTACGACGACAAGTACTCCAGTGTTTCTCAACCTGTGTTGACTCACTGACTTGACTTGACTGACTTAGTTATGATGATGAAGATACCCTAAAAAGAATTGTTAGTGTTTCTAAGATTGTATATTTTTTTTAATGGTAATTATTTAAGTTGTCAGAACTTGAAGATTGAAGTTTAAACGTTTGTCGAAAGTTTGTGTTAATCATAACTTTCTTCTTTTCCTAAAAAAATTTTTTCTTTTGATATCCAATTGGAAGTTTTATACATTACTGAAGAAAGAGTCGGAAAGATTGAGAATTATGGAAAAGGGAAATAAGAGATAGAAGGATGAAATTCTCTTAAAGTTATCTCTATAGTCTTTTTGTTTTTAAGATATAATTTTTGTTTTTAATTTTGGTCTTTATTGATTTACTCTTGAATTTCCTTTCGGGTTTTACAGGATACAGCAGTACTTAGGTATACAAACTACATAAAATTCGGGACCCATATATCCGGTTCAATGAAAAGTACTTACAATGTCATGACTATGATAAATTAAGTTGTAATATCCTGTTATGAGACCCCCGGTGATTCGATAGATCTTCCCGCCCGGTAAAGGTACAAGTGTTTCGGAGGTCCTTCACTTTAGGGTCCCCTCACTCACATACGTTACTCACGGACCCACTCCGTTCTCTGACACGTTTACAGAGTAGAGACCCGAGATGCGACCCTCAGATTGTTTAAAGTTCCCGTGGTCCTCTTCTCTTGGACGTACTACCACTTCTCACTGAATTTCAAGTGCAATCCTGAAGAGACCACCGATTCACCAATTCTTAGACGGACGGTTACGTTCCCTGTCCCCAAACTAGGGACCAGACCCTTCTAAGGTGTACGACTTCTTGTTGATTTGGGTCACATGATGTTGACTTCGGGATCTCGGGTACGAAGTGCTCTCTTCAAACGTGTGGTGTTTTGACCGGATCGGGGACGAGGGACGTTGATCTCTTTCGGGTGAGTGTCTTTGGTTCTGGGTCACGTCGGTTTTTATTTATTTATTATTTTTTCCAGTGCAATACACAGTTGTGTAATGACAGGTTATTGGGAACGGTATATAGTGACTATGATAGTAAGAGTATGGATGTCTCTGTATGTATCCATACATTGTAAAACATTACATTGAAACTACGAATTATTTATGTATGTGTTTATGTGTTGAATTCCGTTCCTTGATTACCGAGACTATCATGAGAAGTCACTTTTATTTTCCAGAGTACCTCCCTCTGTACATAATGGTTTTACGAGTCTGCCACCTCCATCGGTCCGCCCGTTAAACACCTGGTACCAGAATCATCCATTTTCACGAAAGATTCCTCCAAGTGTGTCCATGTGATGGGTCATTCAAGGATCGGAGGTGTCAAAAGATAACAGATTTTCATGAAATATTTAAAATAGACTTCTTATTCCCTCTAGGTTCTTCTGTCCAAAAAAGAGAAGAGAAGTGAAGAAAAGGATGGTGACTTCTCAATTTTACCATCGAGAAAATAGATAATTCATTAGTTTCTTTAGAACTGAAAAAAAAGTCTAATGAGTCCAAATTTTTTTTTGAGACATTTTAGTATAACGGTATCAGGGACACAACAAAAATCATTGAGGGGAAAGTGAGAATAAAGGGCTCGTTTCGACGTTTATTGGGTTTGTGAAGTCCAGACATAAATGTTACTGTGATATAGTGCCCCAATTAGTTAAATCCAGTGATATTGACTATATTCGTCGGGACCAATATCGTGTCCGTTGTTTTCTCACACTTCTCTTTACCCTTGTAGGGACTTCGTCCATGCCCCGTCACAAATTGGGGTCTCGGAATAAATACGTTCGATAAGATTATAGACGAAAATTCTCAAATTATTAAGGACTGATTGTCTTGGTGTATTTTTACTTTTTAGGGAATCCACAACGTTTTTTTTTTTAAAAAAACTGAGATATCCATATCAGTTTTAATACCAAAAAGGTCATCAGTACATACCTACACTGTCAACCTGGTATTTCTTTTGACTCGCGGTGTCTTAACTACGAAAACTTTACACCACGGTCTCTTCTGAGAACTCTCAGGGAACCTGACGTTCCTCTAGTTTGGTGAGGTAGGATTTCCCTTAGTCAGGACTTATAAGTTACCTCCCTGACTACGACTTCGACTTCGAGGTTATGAGACCAGTGGACTACGTTTCTCGGCTGAGTAATCTTTTCTGGGACTAGACCTTTTCTAACTCCCGTCCTTCTCTTCTCCCGTTGTGCACTACTCTATCAACCTACCGTAGTGACTGAGTTACCTGTACTCAAACCCATCTGAGACCCTCAACCACTACATGTCCCACCGGACCGTACAACGTCAAGTACCCCAGTGTTTCTCAACCTGTACTGACTCGCTGACTTAAGTAGTAAAATGAAGTCTAATATATCCAATAGATTTCCGAGGTTCGACTGAAGACAATCTTACTTTTAGGGAAGGGGTCGTTGTACAGTGGACCCTACAAAAGACTGTTTGTAATCGTATTGATCATGGACCAATACGATAACGTGTAGTTACAAGAACTCAGGTCAATGTGTACTTTTGAAGGTTAAATCACATAAATTTTTATGTGAAAAAAGGTCCTCTTTTTGATGATTTAAAAAGGATCATGATTAAAAGGATCTAAGGTGAAGTAACAGATTATCAAGAAATCCTAGAGAGTTCTACCTTCGTGGTAATGTCTGGTGGATTAAATAATCGACACTTTCTACTAGATACGATTGTAAAAAATAACCGGGTGTGTAAAATCATTTAGTTTGTCATTCGACAAAATACCGTGTCTGACATCCAATGAGTAGAAGAAACGGGAGGAGTGTTCCAACTCGACCGTGTGTAATATAAAGTTATTTATAAACAATCTACCAACCTACTTACCTACTTTGGTCACCAACCGACCATTTACAAATTGATACTCGAGAGATCTTCTTTTACCTTCAGGACTAAAGATAGTAAATGTCTGAAGGAGGGTGTGTCGACTAAAGTTCAAGGATTTCACTATAAAGATTCACACCTCAACCCTTCTCTACAATTGTTAACGGAAAGTACTGTGACCCAAGTCGTGTGTGACCTTCCTTGAGTCAACCTGTCACACTTTGTGATTCAAGGGTATAAAAGACTACAGTTGGAACATGTCAAGTCAATTCGAAGGGTTCTCTTTGGCCCAGAGCCCAATAACGACCCATGGAAGGTGTACATAATGTAAACATATTCTTTTTTGGATGTGTAAAAACGGATAAAAAGTCTCCACCCAAAATAATGATTAGTCTTGTAAAATATATGGAAAATAATGACAGTTAAGCATATGTTGTATCTCCGATTTAATTTATTGAGAGGTATTTTCCTCACACCTTGATACCATAAAAGACGTGGAGAGTTATAACGTAATATTGTTTCTCAAAAGATGAAATTTGTTTAGTATCTGTTAGATTTATATATATACGTTTAACATATTCTAGTAATTCACTTCTACTAATTGGCTATTTTGGTTTTGAGTTATCGTAAATTAAGAAACCATCGGAGTGATCGAAAGTAATACTCATTTGTGTTTATTTCCGAAAAAGTGATTATGTTTTATTTCCTTCTGAATGGTTCATAAAGTGGAAATGTAACACATTGTTCTCGTTATTCATTCAATCTTAAAGGAACTTGTTTTGATGATAGATCCTCATTTTTTTATTTCAAAATTTTGTCGATCATTGAGAAGTCGGTTAGTCCTTGACATAATTGTATCATTGAAGTTATTTATAACTGGAGTTCGAAATGAAATTTCGTATACGAAAAGTAACGACGGAGTTGAGACCACTACAATTTAAAGAATACTACACCGTCTCGGTCATCTCTCGTCTATCGTGTCAGGTAGGAACTTGAAGAAACTTGTTTTCAGTTTTATGTCTTTATCTTTACAATTCTTGTCCTATTTAGGTATTTTGGGTATTACATACGATTGAAGAATTAAAGTCTTCGGATACATGATAAGGTAGACGGAGCGACTCGTTCTTAGAAAACTTTCTTTTATTTGAAGATAAACACTACGATTTTTCTAACCAACCGTCATCGTAGTTTCTTAGACGTGTTGACCTTTATTTATTGATTAATTTCTATATTCCAATCCAATCCTTGTCTCGTCCTTTTGAATCTTTCTCGACTGACTTTTTTCTACTGAACCAAGAAAGTATCTAATGTATCAGATAATAACCATTTATACGGGGTATACATGACGACGGAATCTTTGATTTTAATCAATAAAGATGGAGTATAATGTCTCTTATATCTTCTTGATACCTTTTAAAGTGTACTTTTCTTTATATCCCTGAAGGGACTACCAGGTCACCGATTCTGAGACACAAGGGTCACGTCCACCGTTTCCAAACTAGGGTGTACGTCGTTGATTCTTAAACGTACGGTGTTGATTTCTAGGACGTACGACATTTTATTTGTAAAAAATTTTTTCTTCGTACGATTATAAGATTGCATTCCGATTAAGTACTCGCGACGACGACGACGATACAGCAAAATCAGCACAGACTGAGGCACGTTGGGGTATCTGCCGTCGGGTGGTCCGAGGGGTCAGGGACCCTAAGAGGTCCGTTCTTGTGACCTCACCCAACGGTAAAGGAAGAGGTTACGTACTTTCCCTTTTCACTTTCACTTCAGCGAGTCAGTACAGGGTCTCTACAGGGTCTCAGTGAGAGTCTCTAGGGTGTCTGACATCGGGTGGTCCGAGGAGGCAGGTACCCTAAAAGGTCCGTTCTCATGACCTCACCCCACGGTGACGGAAGAGACAGTACTCACGATTATGTAGAATTTTGTTAATTGTCTTTCTATACTTTTAACAGTTGTACATACTAAGTCTTTTATTTGAGTACTCAATGACTCTTCTGTCTTTAGCATCACACATGAATCAGTGAGTTGACACAAACTGAGAAACACTGAGGTACCTGATATCGGGTGGTCCGAGGAGACAGGTGCCCTAAAAGATCCGTTCTTATGACCTCACCCGACGATAAAGGAAGGAGTATTACCTATATCTTACTCAATTAGTTTAATGTCTTTGATTAAAAAAGAAAACATCATAGTAAAGTGTACGTCACAGTGGATTTTTCGATTAGTCAGTTAGATCTAATAGTTAGGTAAGGTCTTTTTCTTACTTGATTCATTACCTTATCGATTCAGTATGTGGGTAAATACAACCCGAAGGGGTCACCGAGTCGTTATTTCTTAGACGGACATTACGTCCTCTACACCCAAACTACGGATCCAGTCCTTCTAGGGGACCTCTTCTTTTACCGTTGGGTGAGGTCATAAGATAGGTGATAATATAGTGTCACCTCTATCACTTCCTGTCCCTAAGTACCCTAGTGTTTACTGAATCGTTGTCATAAGACAACAGACTTGTTGTTGGTGGTCATAAGAACGGACCCTTTAGGGTGTCTGTTTCCTCGGACCTCCTGATGTATGTCAGGTACCCCAGCGTCTCGATCTGCATTACACCGTTGATTTGTCGTTGTTATAGGTAAATAATTTCACTGAAAGGGGGGAATTAGTCATATGGCTCTGTAGGGAAGTTATTGTATACTTTATATTTCACGATTAATAGTTAATAAACGATGGATTAATGTAAAAAGAAGTTATTTGTGTCTTCCTCTCATATTAAGTAGACTCATTCTTTTACTATAATCTTTGGACCCTCCTTTTTATTTTTCTTAAAACTATACGAATTTATAAAGAATGTGTTCGATGGATTTTATTTACGTTATACTTCTTGTGACTTAACCGACCCAAGATATGGGGGAGTGTCTAATTTTGTCATTGTCTTCGTTACTGTCTCGTTTGACTTTACTCACCTAAAGAAAGTTTTGTTTGTCTTTTCTAACTATTAAGTTTATCAATTTTTGACTTTGGGACTTACGACAGGAAGTGTTTTCTAGGTTCTTTATATTGGACTTGACTTTCTTACTGTTCGTTAACTCTCTTATAAAGAGAAGACAAAACTCTTCCATAAAAGTTAATTTTTGTTGTTGTGTCGAAAGAAAATTCTCAGTTTTCACAGACACGGCTAAGCGAATCGACCACGCAGGTCACGACTCCTGTGACATTGACTCCAAAGATAGAGTCAGAAGAGTCAACAGGACGGTCTCTGACAAGAAAGTTGGGTTCGTCGGTAAACTGTCTACGTTCGGTGACCGGGTCCCCTTGTGTTCGGTCTGTCACCACTACTCACGTTTAGAACTTCCAGTGACCTTTTTGTCACGCGATGACGTGGTAATTGACAATTGTGAAGACTTCAAATTTTTTTGTAAGCGTCCCTTTTTATTGAGTCACTATTCTTGAATATTGTAATTGTAAGCGATGGTAAGTACTGAACAAGAAGTGAAGTACGCTTACAGTGGAATAATTTCTTAAGAAACGGTGAGAGAACAGAGGAGTGAGACGAATAAACAGAATCGTGAATGGTAATTGACCATAATGTAATTTATAAATAAATCAATCACGGAGGGAGAGGGTTGACCTTACTCTCAACGGAGTCTCTCGTTCCTCAATCCGACCACATACAAGAGTCCATAGAGACCGGAACACATGTTAATTGACTACTTATTTAACCTACTTAAAACATTACATAATTCCCTCAAATTAGGTGCGAATAGAAATTATGCCATAGTTTTTTATCATCTAGTAAATCTTCGATTCTGACATAACACTTAATCACTTCGTCTTGCACAAACAACAAATATCCGTTGTGAGACATGTGGTTTTCTTAAAGGTCTGAAAACGGTACCCAAAAGGTCAAAACCTTCCACAAGTCGGAGAAGTAGTGAGTAAAGATACCCTGACAAGTTACTGTTTGTACCGTGTATCCCGTCACCCTGACCGACAAGTCAAGTTAGAGTCATTGTGTTAACTTTAATGGTTTTGGTTTGGGTGTTTAGAAAGAGTTAGTCTGATAGTCTTGATTTATACACCCTTTCCTTTGTCTTATTGATAAATATTTAATTCCGAAATTTCTACGATGTCAAATAAAAAAGTTATGGTTATGATATTGTGTCTTTATCTGATCTTAAACTACCTATTACATATCTATCATGGGTATACGAGGAGGGTCAAAAAGACGAACGAACGACTTAAAATTTTTACAGTTTAATAATTATCTAATTAACCTCCTATTTACCAGTTTATGATAACCTTCTAACGTTCATTTCCTTTCCAGTACACTATAGGTTACGTTAGTGACTTTCTTAAAGGTTTGCAGTTGTCAATCCGATTCCCTGATGATAAGATAGAAGTAGTCCACATTTACATAAATAAACTCCGGTACACGTTGTCTTTTAGACAGGTGTTAGTATAACGTTTAGTCACTGTCCTAATCTAAGCGACGATTGAGGGTCGAAAAAGATGGAATAAAACGTCAGTAACAAGAGTTTTTGAAACGGTTGGGATTACACTGTACCGTTCTTGTGACCTGTTCTTTAGTCCCCTGGATCCTGAACTAGGACCAAGTTATTAATATTAAAATCGACTTAATTATGACGATTAAATAAATTCTACAATGAAATTCACTTCAATGAAAAATTTTTAAATTTATTGAAATCTGAAAGAGAGTCGTTACAATACTTTAATGTACAAGTTATATTATGACTAAAAAGATGAAATGTATTTTTATGGGTTTACTATTACGCACAGGTGAGTAAATGGTACTCATTATGTATTTGGTGTGAAAGTCTTCGTAATTTCTACTAAAAAAATTCCGGGAAGTATCGAGATTTTAAGATTAACGATTGATTTTGAGTGTCAAAACTGTCGGATTCTCGGTCCCAGATTTTAATATTAGAGTAGTTAAAGTACTCGTTTCATCATTCGGGGGATGGTAAAGGGTGTTGTGACGAAGAAGATATCCGTGTGTCAACCGATAATGGGATTGTTTTCCTGAGGAAATGAAAATGAAATCCCAAAAAAGAAATTTTTGTTTTTACTAAAACCTAGTGACTTATTTTTGACCCTCTTTTTCGTGTTTAGTGATTTATTTTCCTTATGTACACAAAGAATTACTTCGAGACTGTTGTTTTTACCTAAACGAAGAGGACTAAGATTTGTCAGGTTAAAAGAAAGAGGTGGTGAAGGGAAAAGGGTGAGAAATTAATTAATTACAAGCAAAAGGAGCCAGACGTTTTGGAGAAATTCGCCTGTGACTTCGGAGGGGTACTCTTGACTAATACAGATTCTTTCTACTGTGTTCATGTGTCTTCCCAGTGGTCGACCACTGATGATAAAACCATTGTTAATAAAGTGAAGATAGTGACAAAGATTATGGACTTGGTCGGTCTACGGTAGAAAACACAGAAGATGTTCGAGTATCTTCACGTAAAGTGGTGACTTTAACCATGATCTTTGTCTAAGTCTACGAAGAAGAAGAAACTCACGTCTTATTTCGAGTGGAAGGTAGTCCAGTGGACTTCTTTTCTTTTTTGTAATTATTCTAAAGTTTTTAGAGTACAAAGTTATTAATTAAGATAAAATATACTACAGTAACAAGAACGCAACGTAAGATGTCTTCTCATCTTGTACTTATGTAGACAAATTATAAGTGTGTAAGTAATTCATACATTCTTGGAAGATACACAGTCCGTTTTTACTTGTTTTGTCAGAACCCCAATAGTGTATTAAGTAATCCTTTAATAACTTAAATATAGTCGGGGATTTCGGTAGTGTCATAATAAATTGAACATAGGTCCATAAAATAAATTTATGACCTAAATTTATGTGATAAATTTAAAAATTTATCATACTAAATATATGAAGACTGAATGTTTTTAATCTTTTCCCAAATGTTTTAACTGGCAGTAGTGGACGTACTTTATCGTTGTTCCGAATACACTGAACTTCCAGTCTATGTTTTCTAATAGATATTCTTGTTTAAAGTATAAGTATGTGTGTCACGTTTAAATATCAAACATAGTACTTTATTATTTCTTTTTATGATGGTAGTTTAATTGAAAACAGTTAACAAGTGTTCCGTTTTGTTCGCGGCATAGTACTACTATCGTCGTTTTGGTAAGTGTCGTTTATGAATTTGATATTTCAATTTGACGAAATATTTAACAACCTACACGATATTTTGCACCCTAGACTCGGTATAAAAACACCCGACACACATAAGAAATTTATAATACACGTGAGAAACATACGAGTTTCAATGTTCGTAAAAATCCGGGTTTCCTTCCGTTGCGATTTATTTTAGCTTTAGTTTTCTTTTTTCTACACAATAGTTTAGTTAGTACTTTTTACTGAACCGAACCCGTCAATTCCGTGAAAAATAAAGATTTGGATCTCTCAAATAAATAATCTCTGGAAAATGGAAAGAGATAAGGGAGATGTGATGTGGGGTCGGTACCCTCTTTATTTTCATTAGTTTTTGGTCAGTCATTTGTTCTCCATGTCAAAATACGTTTATTGTGTGTTAAAATACAAAGAAATTTCTTTTTTACATAGTGAAAATGTCTCTTACAAATGAGAAGACAGGGTCATTACTAGGATTGACATTGGTTGTTTGTGCGCCCACGATTTCAGGAGACTTCAATCATAAGAACAGATGGTGTGACGTACCGACATACTATGATTTATTCCCCTTTTCGACAGAATATTTTCTGTGTGTCGACTGTCTATATGGACTTTGTTGTTTTTCAATTGATAGTCAAAGTTGACGAAGGATGTCGTTGGGTTTTACGGAAAGAGTTTAATGTCATGGGGGGGGGAGGAAGGTCCTTCACACAGATTTGTTTCTATATCAAACAGGTCCCCACTTTTTTTTAATGCGTATAAAGAGTGAGTTTAGGATGGGGTTTTGATTCAATTACATTGACGTACGCAATTGTACAATTTACAGAGAACCGAGTCAAGATAAAGAGTTGGGTAAATTCAACTATGTCGTCACGAACACCATGTCTTCCCTTTTTTGTCAAAAGTAGGTTCTATGTTATTTTTTTTTTAGTAATATCTTTATCTTTATTTGAGAAAGTTTTGTTTGTTCCATCCGTAAGGTGTGTGTTTTTTTAGTGGAATAAAAGTGGTTTAAATTTCATACTTTTCGATTATAACGTAGTACATGTGAAAGAGATTTAAATCTGAGTAATAAAGTTTAAATTTAGAATTTTTTTTACAAAAGGGTAAATTAAACCGTAGTCTACAAGTGATTTGGATGACACTAATGGTAAAGTACTGCATACATTTAATAGTACGATGTGTGTAATTTGAACATGTCACGACGTGCAGTTAATATAGAGTTATTTTAACCTTCTTTTTTATTTTATTTTAACTTTAGGATCCGGATTTACGAAGAAACTATAATTTATGAAGTCCTTACAAAAAGGGAGGCCCATTGAACGATAATGATGCCACTGTTTACGAAGCTAGGTATCTGTTGCAATACCCCCAAGAAGAAAAGAATATCGGAATACTTAAAGTTGACTGTTTAGTACGAAAGGTCAAACACTGACCAACTGTAAAGGCTTAAAACCCTTTTGGTGAGGCATTTGTTGCGATTCTGCGCCGTGAACTTTGACAATAAAATTTTATTAGAATGCTTCTGTTCGGTTGTGGGGATGTTTATTAAGGTCCGGGGAAGACTTTTGACCCCAAATGAGGAAAAAGAAAAACCCCCGCCCCCACCCCCCATCTTTTTGACCTGTTTCTTTTAGATCCGCCGAGACCTTCATTAGATGAATTGGGAAGCTCCATAGCTGAGTAGGACCCTCTGGTGGGGAGAGCGGGTGCCCATCTCCCCTGGGAGCCCCTCGTCTATGAACGGACTGAAAAGGTGGTCAAGGGCCTGTAGGAAGAAAAGCCCGTTGGGGCTTATGGGGTCGGGGGCTGTGAGGTCCTACCAGAAGTCGAAGAACTTCGAGTCGCGGTGGCCTAGGTGGTCGACCCACCGTTTCTACGGTCAAAGTATGGTGTGTTACCGGAGTTTTTTGGACCGGTCCTGCTTTTCCTGGTCTTTTATCTCCTCGTTCTTTTTTTCGAAGTCGGTGTAGAAGGGGACGCAGAGGAGAGAAAAGTCTCTCGAGTCTTATGCCTCTCCTCCTCCCATCTGAGCGCCCCACGCACCCGCTCCCGTGGTCGAGCGGCACCCCAGGACCGACGGCAGTGGCGCCCCGGTAGGGGCCGCCCTCCGTCCACCTGGCCCCACCCACCCTCCACCATGCACAGCCCCACTCCTTGTCTACTGGTCCCCGTCTCTGCGTCCCTGAGCGCGTCCCGGAAGGGCAGTTCTCCGTTCTTTTTTTGCCCCCCCCCCCCCCCCATGTTTTTTNCCCCCCCCTCATGATTTTTTTGAGGTAGTTAATTTGGGTCTATCCTCCCGCCGCGCCCTTCTCGGGCTCCCCTTTTTGTTCTCCTCCCGGCGAAGGGGCCCGCCCCTCCGTGACTAGCTCCACCGCCCCAGCCGGAAGGTCGTGGCACTAGAATCCCTTCCCCCTCCGGTTTTCTTTTTTTTTTTTAGTAAGTCCAGGTGTTTCCTTCGCCCCCAGCCCGACGTCCGGCCCCGGCCTGATGTCGTCCGGGTCCTCCGCCAACCCCGGCCGGCCCGGTTCCGGCCCGAGGTCGCCGGCGCCAGTCCTCCCGCGCCGCGAGCCGGCCCGGTCCGGGCTCCGGGTCGCGCCCCTCCTCGCCGGCGACGTCGCGGCGCGGGCCGCGGGTCCGAGGTCCGGGGCGGCCGGCGGGTCCGAGGCGCTCTTCGCACCGCCTGTGGCGCTGCCGCCGCCGAGGTCCAAGCGAGTCCGTCCGTCCGACGCGGAAAGTCCGCCCGACCGTGGCGCTTCGCCGGGCCGGGCCCTCCCCCGCAGCGTCAGAGACGTCTTCCTTTACCCCCGCGCGCTCTGCTGCCAGGCCCTCCCCTTTTTTTCGTCTTTATCCGGGGTCTGCCGAGGGGCCCTGCCGATAGCCCGCCGGAGGGCCAGTGCTTCGAGGGCGGGCCGAGCCTTATCGCCGCGCCCAGGGCCGGCGGCAGGGGCTGCAGGGACGGTGGAGTGCTCCGGCGCTGGCAGCGGAGGTCTCATCTCCTAGTCGACGCCGGCGCCGGCCTCGGCTCTGTATTGTTGACTGCAGCCGACGCCCCGCCCCCTTCCCGCCCCGATTCTCCCTCCCGCCCCGCTCCCGCCCCGGTTCTCCCCTCGCGGTCGCCCGCCGCAACTCCTCTCCGCCGACACCCCTTCCTTGACCCGCGGGGTCGGATCCCCGTTCGTTCGTCTCGGGTAGACGTCTGTGCCACGCACGAGATCTCGAGAGGGCTTCAACGGAGAGGTCACAGAAAAAGGAGAGAGGAAAGAAAACGGAACGTGTACAAAATCACTAACTAGAACAGACTCCCTGAATCCTGACACAGCGAAACACATAAAAAGCCACTTTTACCCCGTCAATTAAGTTTGATCAGTCAAGATTTCCTTTAGTTGGGGCTTATAAGCAACCTTCAGGAGTACGACTTCGAGGTTTATGAAACCGATAAACTACGCTTCTTGGATGAGTTATCTTTTCTGGGACCACGACCCTTTAAACTCCCGTCCTCTTCCCCTGCTGCGTCTTGCTTTACCAACCTACAGTAGTGACTAAGTTACCTGAACTGAAACTCGTTCGAGGGACTCTATCACTTCCTGTCCCTTCGGACCACACGACGTCAGGTCCCCCAGCGTTTCTCAGTCTGTGTGTTTCTCACTGGAGAATTTTATCCATTTTTAGTTTTCCATGCAAAAACGACTCAGGACCAAGTGACCCCTTTAGAACCGTGTCAACCAAACTCCACCATCTTCCACTTTGGACCTTTTGTTACTATACGGTAGAAATCCACTCCTACATCATCGAACATGCAAATGCACAACCTTCTTCAAACCGGTTTTCCTCTTGGTCTTAATCCGGGTGGTCAGGGACAGGTAAAGTTCCGGGAGGAGTGACGAACGGAAAAGTCAGAGTCCTCACTATTTTTCGGTCCATAACTTCGTGACTCAAGGGTCCTGTTTCCCAACAACGGACACCTATACAGGGTCACGTTTCAAAGGAGCGACAAAAGAAAGGAATGGGAGGGACTCATTCCGTGACGATCGTTCTCCTTGAACATACTTTACTTATTACACCAACTCGTGTGTCATCCCCCAAGACACAAATTGGGGTTTATCTTGGATGAGAAGTACAGTCAGAGACACGGTCAGAACTCCCTCTTCTCCCAACGTATGTATATTAGTCATTCCGACTGAAGATGGTCGGGGGAATACTCCTTTTTTTTCTGGGTCTTTAATGTTCTCTTTACAATCGATAACACGTTTCGATAACTTACAGAACTTGATCCCCACTTTCAACATCCTTCTTATCCCCAAACTAGGAGTCAGAACCTCGGTTAATCCTTACCTTCCGTTTCTCATCAGGTACTCTTACATCGGAGTCTCACCATGGGAAAATTTTATTTCCTTCGTTCCCCTAGAGTTACAGGTCGACGACCTTCTCCTAAATCATTCCTGGCTGTGTCCCGTCCCTCTTTCTTAGTCTCTTCATACCTTTACATGCTAGTCGAGAACTGGAGACGAAGACACAGAATTGATCGGAGTCACACCGAAACAAAGACCCCGACCGTCTAGTTACACCCTCTGATATAATCTGCAAGATTTTACGAACCAAGACTTTAAAGTCTTAGGAACCCGTACAATGTTACTACAACAATTGACCTATTATAACGACAGGTTTGGGACTGTATATAGAAGTGGAGTTTAACATGAGTGACCACCCCTTTCTGACTGGCTTTTGAGTTTATGCCAATATTTTCTCCCGACACACACACGATTCATCGAAGTCAGGACTGAGAAACGTTGGGATACCTGGCATTGGGCGGTCCAAGGAGACAGGTACCCGAAGAGGTCCGTTTTTATGACCTCACCCAACGGTAAAGGAGGAGGTACCTTAGAAGAGGTGGTCCCTAGCTTGGGCGTAGAGAAGACAGAGGACATAACCGTCCACCCAAGAATCTCCCCGTCCACCCCTTTTAACTCGACTCCTGACCTTTCCTCAATAATTTCTTGTGAAAACTGTAAAACACAAATTGACGCAGGGTAGAGTTGTCAACACCGGAACAAGGGAGTTCCAAATCAAGTCAAGTCAAGTCATCGAGTCAGCACAGGTTGAGAAACGTTGTGGTAACTGACGTCGTGCTGTCAGTAGGAACAGGGAGTGGGTGGGGGTCTCGAATGAGTTTGAGTGCAGGTAGGTCGGTGACTACGGTAGGTTGGTAGAGTAGGAGACAGAAGGGGAAGAGGAGGGTGGAAGTTAGAAAGGGTCGTAGTCCTAGAAAAGGTTTCTCAGTCAAGAAGTTTAGTCCTCGGGTTTCATAATCTCAAAGTCGTAGTCAGGAAGGTTACTCGTAAGTCCTGACTAAAGGAAATCCTGCCTGACCAACCTAGAGGAACGTCAGGTTCCCTGAGAGTTCTCAGAAGAGGTTGTGGTGTCAAGTTTTCGTAATTAAGAAGCCGTGAGTTTAAAGAAATATCAGGTTGAAAGTGTAGGTATGTACTGATGACCTTTTTGGTATCGAAACTGATCTACCTGGAAACAACCGTTTCATTACAGAGACGAAAAATTATACGACAGGTCCAACCAATATTGAAAGGAAGGTTCCTAGTTCACAGAAAATTAAAGTACCGACGTCAGTGTTAGACGTCACTAAAACCTCGGGGGGTTTTATTTCAGACAGTGACAAAGGTGACAAAGGGGTAGATAAACGGTACTTCACTACCCTGGTCTACGGTACTAGAATCAAAAGACTTACAACTCAAAATTTCATTGAAAAAGTGAGAGGAGAAAGTGAAAGTAGTCTTCCGAAAAATCAAGAAGCGAAAGTTTTTTACATAAAGAAATACACCAGCGTGTCCCAGTATCAACGTTGTACACCCCAGAAGTGTCGCGTTCACCTTAGAAATCAACGTTGTGCGTTTGTGAATCAACACCGTACACCCTAGGGTCCTCCTACTAAAGCCACAGGTGAGACGGGTCGACCCGTCTAATTCATCTTAAAGACAAGTTTCTGGTTCTACTGTTTTCCTACAAACCTAATAAATAACAAAAAGGATTAGACCAAAAAGACTGTCGATCGGACGATCAGACCCAAGAACTAAAATATAGAGTCTAAGACAAGTGAGTACCCTATCGACTTTACGGAACAGTAGACCATAACACCGTTTTCGTACTCTTGGTCTTAATCTCCCGAACCAGGTCCTATCTGATTATAGATGATGACACAGTGGAACAATTCTTCAGTGTTCTACCGAGATTTGGAGGGAAAAGAGTGGATATTTTACCCTATCTGACGAATGGGGCACCTCGGTAAATGACATTCCTAATTTATTCCATCACTTACATTTTAACGAAACTTTTGCTGTATGACGAACATAAATTAAATTTTATTTCTTAATGAAAATCTCTTTTCCTTTCAGTCACAGAGACCAACTCGACCTACTTTACTCTACTAAATTAAATCCCGGGTTTCTCGGAGAAATTTAAAATAAAAATAGTTTCACAATCAACAAGAAACACAGGTTGAGAAACGTTTGAGTGCCTGACATCGGGTGGTCCAAGGAGACAGGTATCTTAAGAGGTCCAATCTTATGACCTCACCCAACGGTAAAGGAAGAGGTCCCCTAGAAGGGGTGGGTCCCTAACTTGGACCCAGAGGACTTAACGTCCGTCTAAGAAATGGTAGACTCGATGGTTCCTTAGAGAATTTTTTTTTTTCTTTTCAGTTTCGTAATAGGTATAGTTTCTTGTGAAGTTCTGAAGTTCTAACCCTGTCAAAACTCTCACTTTCCCCGTTACCATTGTTTTAATACGGTTTGTTAGTTCCTGTGTGGCCCTGCAGGGGTCCGTTTAGGTCTATGAACCGAACAGGGAAGAGTGGGACTAAGGGCAAGGAGTCTTCATTGTCGAAAGTTAAGATAATTCGTAAAAAGAGTAC
The DNA here is from genome assembly GCA_006410555.1 of Capra ibex. Lineage (NCBI taxonomy): Eukaryota > Metazoa > Chordata > Mammalia > Artiodactyla > Bovidae > Capra > Capra ibex. Next base: position 35,399,512 of record SJYO01040405.1, on the reverse strand, counting down.
AAATGAAAAGATAAAGGTTTATTATTCGAAGACAACGAAAAGAACTAAAAAGGTAAAAATATGTAATAGATAACTAAAAAATGGTACCTTCTACTTCTTACTAGAGAAAATATGGGAGGTAAGTGTGTGGTAAAGGACGGGGAGTAAGGGTTACACTAATATAATATATAAGTAAAAATATAATTACGTAGGTATATTTAGACAAGTACTGACTTGGTGTAGTAAATATAAAGGGAAGACCACGTTAACGAGTAAAAGGGACGTCAATTATTAATTGAGTTTAAAACCAAACAAGATAAAAGATCCCGGGACAGGTGAATAAGTAAGGGTTTGAGAGACATACTTGATAGTTTGGTGAGTTTACAGATTAAATAGTTATGGTACAAAATAAACTTTATTTGGAAAACAGAAACCAGAAGGACGAGAACCATCTAACCAATGGGTGGTCTGGTTGACATATCGACAGTAGGGTCCTGATGGGAAGTGAAGAGAAGATACAATCTGAGACAAATAAAAAACTAGGGTACTAATGTGAAACAAAAAAGTAAAGGAACAAACGTACCTTGTGTTGTCGATGTCACTAAATCATTCTTTCACTTGAAACCTAGGGAAGTCAAGTTAAGTCAAGTCAGCGAGTCAGTACAGGCTGAGAAACTCTGGGGTACTTAGCGTCGTGCGGTCCGGAGGGACAGGTAGTGGTAGAGGGTCTCAAGTGAGTTTGAGTGCAGGTAGTTCAGCCACTACGGTAGGTCGGTAGAGTAGGAGACAGCAGGGGAAAAGGAGGACAGGGGTTAGGGAGGGTCGTAGTCTCAGAAAAGGTTACTCAGTTGAGAAGCGTACTCCACAGGTTTCATGACCTCAAAGTCGAAATCGTAGTAAGGAAGGTTTCTTGTGGGTCCCGACTAGAGGACATCCTACCTGACCAACCTAGAGGAACGTCAGGTTCCCTGAGAGTTCTCAGAAGAGGTTGTGGTGTCAAGTTTTCGTAGTTAAAAAGCCACGAGTCGGAAGAAGTGTCAGGTTGAGAGTGTAGGTATGTACTGGTGACCTTTTTGGTATAGGAACTGATCTGCCTGGAATCAGTCGTTTCATTACAGAGACGAAAACTTATACGAAAGATCCAACCAGTATTGAAAGGAAGGTTCCTCATTCGCAGAAAATTAAAGTACCGACGTCAGTGGTAGACGTCACTAAAACCTCGGGTTTTTTATTTCAGAGACTGTGACGAAGGTGACAAAGGGGTAGATGAAGGGTACTTCACTACCCTGATCTACGGTACTAGAAGCAAAAGACTTACAACTCGAAATTCAGTTGAAAAAGTGAGAGGAGAAAGTGAAAGTAGTTCTCCGAAAAATCAAGGAGAAGTGAAAGACGGCATTCCCACCACAGTGGAACCTCGGGAATGTGTGGATTTTTAAGGAAATAAAGATAAGAATAAGAAAAAAAGGCTTTGTTTCTGAACCTTCTGTTTTTAGAGGAATTATGGGAAGTGGTTAAGTGGTTAACGATTGTAAAAACGATATCAACGAAATAGTACAGAAAAGAGATAGAACTCATTTTCGTATATATATAAAAATCCCGAAAGGTCCACCGAGTCACCATTTCTTAGGTGGACGGTCACGACCTCTACGTCCTCTTCACCCAAGTTAGGGGCTCGACCCCTCTAAGGGACGTCCTCCTTTAACGTTGGGTGAGGTCATAAGAACGGACCCTTTATGGCACCTGTCTCCTCGGACCACCCGATGTCAGGTCTCCCAGTGTTTCTCAGTCTGTGTTGACTCGTACATGTGTATGATAAAAAAAAGAATTTGGTGAATTATCGAAGTCAATGAGAAGGATAAACTTACATATCGGTTCATATATATCTGAAGGTTTGACCTTTAGTAAAGGGGAGTCTTAAAACCTCCGTAACTAGGTAATAGAAGACCGAGGACAATACTAAACAAAAGGGACATTCAAGAATCTGATGGATTAATGACAAAACGAGACATTCTTTTAGTCCGAAAAGACCAACGGAAGAGGTCTTTGTACAGGACGACACTAACACTCTTGACGGGTAGGTCAGGAAACCGATATCTTTACTGGAACAACTAGTGTCGTAACCATAGCACGACACGAAGGGTCACGTGATCCGGTAATAGACCCAAATAGACCACCGAGTCATTATTTCTTAGGTGGACGGTTACTTCCTCTGTGCCCAAACTAGGATTCAGCCCTTCTAAGAGACCTCTTCCTTTACCGTTGGGTGAAGTCATAAGAACGGACCCTTTAGGGTACCTGTCTCCTCGGACCGTCCGATGTTTGACCTCGGACCCTAGCGTTTCTCAGTCTGTCCTGAATCACTGTCTTGTGTGTGTCAGGTAATAGACGTTCTTATCCGTTACACCGTAACCCTCTGGATAAACCGTGTATTCGACCTTAGAAGTCTTCCTCCTTGGAGAAAAAGCCCTCTCTGTACCGACGTTTTACACCGAAAGTTGTCTCGACTCTCCATCCGTAGGACATTCCGTCGAGAGACGTGTAACGACAGGTAAATTATGTGTCGGGAAGAGGGGACCGGTCAGTCGGCCGGTCTTCAGTGACCAGGAGTGTAGAAGGTTATGGTCCTTTTCGTTCGTCCTCCTGGGACATGTTTGTGAAACTTCTGTTTCCATTTATTCCCTTCATTCGTTTGTTATTCACTGGAAAGGAGGACCTCATTTGATAAGGGAGGGGACTAGTGGACTTTGATGTTCCTGTGTATCAAACTGGTACTCTGTCGACCGTAACAATGTCTCAAAAGGGTGGGTCCTGTTTTACTTTTACGTTCGGGGAACAAGTTTTTTCGTCCTTTTATCACGGTAACCTCACGATGATATATTTCGAAAAGGAAGGAAAGACAAGAGACCTGGACAATTCTACAAAAATTTAAACACTAACTTACATACATTGAGAGAGAACCCGTCTCCTGCACTCACATACGATTGAACGAAGTCACCACAGACTGAGAAACAGCCTGGGGTATCTGACATCGGGCGGTCCGAGGAGACAGGTACCCTAAAGGGTCCGTTCTTATGACCTCACCCAACGGTACGGGAGGAGGTCCTCTAGAAGGACTGAGTCCCTAACTTGGGACGTATAGAGGACGTGACGTCCGTGTAAGTAATGGTGACTTGGTGGAGCCTTCGTCTTATACCTTCACGGGGTCACCCCTTCCCGTCAGCATCTCTCGTACTCCAACCCGTCCCCGGGGTCTACGGTCCACTACCGCCCGGTCTACGGTCCTTTACCCCTCGACTGTCGTCCGTTTGGAGTACACTTGTTTTCCGAGGTTCCGGAACTGTGTACGAGGTCACAATTAGTCTAGAGTGAATATTTTGTGTTTAGGTTTCTTTTTTAATAAATCTTAAAGTTCTGCCGTTGTTAATTTGAGGTTCGTGGGTGTCTCAGGGAGACTTGGACCCCAGAGCTCGGACACGAAACAGTGTATGGGAACTTCGGTCACACACCCTACCTGAATAACTTTAGTCACTTCCAGGTCTTTTAGGAAATAAAAAATAGTGTAAACACCATACAGTATTTGACGACATCTACCAAAATAAAAAAAATGTATTGGGAAGGACCTACGGTAGACGTTCCGAATCGAGGATGGGAAAAGTCGGTAAGAGACCGTATAATGTCGGGGAGAGTTTCGGAATAGACATTTTGTCTTTATTTTGTTACTAGAACATTCTAACAACACTCCTGAATTACTTCGACTATTCCGTGATTCGAATCAATGACCGAGTACAAGAATTGTTCACCCGTAATTGTATGTATACACATAAACGGGTGTATGCACTATGTGTATGTCGTAACGTACTGTGTGTCCCTACCATGGTCTCATGTACCGTTCACACTTTTCCGCAATCAGTGAGTCAACACAAACTGAGAAGCGCTGGAGTTCCTGACATCGAGCGGTCCGAGGTGACAGGTACCTTAAGAGGTCCATTCTTATGACCTCTTCCATAGGTAAGGGAAGAGGTCCCCTAGAAGGACTAGGTTCCTAACTTGGGCCAGAGGACATAACGTTTGACTAAGAACTGGTAGACTCGGTGCTCCCTGTGTATCTTCCATGAATTATTTAGACAAAAAAACCTGTTTCTTGTATCTGTGATCCTTTAAAAATTTTACAGTCACACCGCTTACTTACGATAATTCACGTCACGTTCCGTTTATACTGAACTAATAAATTCTTTCTTTCATATTTTCACGAATATTTTTTAAGTTTGGACGAAACTACCCTATTAAATTTTTGATTACTATCGACTTAATTCCTGTATTTCTTTTACTTACTTCAGGACTTTTGGAACTATTTAAACTAAAGTCTTACTTTTATACTTTTTAAATTTTTCAACCAAGACCACTCGTACTTCTCTTTCTATTCTCTCTTGGAATCATATCGTCACAACAAAAGTCAATTTTCACTCATAAAACAATATTTTCATACGTAAAAATAATATCTTTTGTATCCTTTATTCATACTAGTTTTTCTTTTAGACTTTATACGTGTTAGGGTAATAAGAGTGTGTTACTTGTTTAAACATAGTTGACTATTAGGATGACATTCGTGTACACAGTGCTTGGAGTCAGGTATCAAGTAGTCCGTGAGATAGATAATCTAGATCCGGGAATTTAGATAAAGAGTGAAGGTGACATATTAGTATTCCCTAAACTAAATCCAGCATGGACTTACAAGACCACCAAAAGGGATAAAAGAAGTTAAATTCAGACTTAAACCATTATTCCTCAAGTACTAGACTCGGTGTCAGTCGAGGACCAGAACAAAAACAACTGACATATCTCTAAGAGGTAGAAACCGACGTATCTTATATTAGTTAGACTAAAGTCACAACTGGTAGACAATTATAGGTACACATCTCAGAAGAGAACACAACAACCTTTTCCCACAAACGATATTGGTCACGTAAAAGAACCGTTTTGAGATAATCAGAAACGGGACGAAGTAAGACGTAAGGTTCCGGTTTAAACGGACAATGAGGTCCACAAAGAACTGAAGGATGAAAACGTAAGGGAATATTACTTTTCCTGTAGAAAAAACCCACAATCAAGATTTTCCAGAACATCCAGAAGCATCTTGGCAAGTTGAAGTCGAAGAAGTCGCAATGACCAACCCCGTATCTGAACCTAATGACACTATAACTTACATGACTATTAGGATGACATTCGTGTTCTATTAATGCTACCACACTAGTGAGTGGATGTCGATCTGTAGGACCTTACACTTCAGTTCACCCGGAATCTTTCGTAGTGATGCTTGTTTCGATCTCCTCCACTACCTTAAGGTCAACTCGATAAAGTTTAGGACTTTCTACTACGACACTTTCACGACGTGAGTTATACGGTCGTGTAAACCTTTTGAGTCGAAACCGGTATCCTGACCTTTTCCAGTCAAAAGTAAGGTTAGGGTTTCTTTCCGTTACGGTTTCTTACGAGTTTGATGACGTGTTAACGTGAGTAGAGTGTACGATCATTTCATTACGAGTTTTAAGAGGTTCGGTCCGAAGTCGTTATGCACTTGGCACTTGAAGGTCTACAAGTTTGACCAAAATCTTTTCCGTCTCCTTGGTCTCTAGTTTAACGATTGTAGGCGACCTAGTATCTTTTTCGTTCTCTCAAGGTCTTTTTGTAGATAAAGACCAAATAACTGATACGGTTTCGGAAACTGACACACCTAGTGTTATTTGACACCTTTTAAGAAGTTCTCTACCCTTATGGTCTGGTGGACTGGACGGAGAACTCTTTGGATATACGTCCACTCCTTCGTTGTCAATCTTGACCTGCACCTTGTTGTCTGACGAAGGTTTATCCTTTTCCTCATGCTTCCGACATATAACAGTGGGACGAATAAATTGAAGATACGTCTCATGTAGTACTCTTTGCGACCTGACCTTCTTCGTGTTCGACCTTAGTTCTAACGGTCCTCTTTATAGTTATTGCAGTCTATACGTCTACTGTGGTGGGAATACCGTCTTTCACTTCTCCTTGATTTTTCGAAGAACTACTTTCACTTTCTCCTCTCACTTTTTCAACCGAATTTCGAGTTGTAAGTCTTTTACTTTTAGTACCGTAGGCCAGGGTAGTGAAGTACCCTTTATCTACCCTTTTGTCACAGTCTGAAATAAAAACCCCCGAGGTTTTAGTGACGTCTACCACTGACGTCGGTACTTTAATTTTCTGCGAATGAGGAACCTTCCTTTCAATACTGGTTGGATCTTTCGTATAACTTTTCGTCTCTGTAATGAAACGGTTGTTTCCAGGCAGATCAGTTCCGATACCAAAAAGGTCACCAGTACATATCTACGCTCTCAACCTGACACTTCTTTCGACTTGCGGCTTCTTAACTACGAAAACTTGGCACCACAACCTCTTCTGAGAACTCTCAGGGAACCTGACGTTCCTCTAGGTTGGTCAGGTAAGACTTCCTCTAGTCGGGACCCACAAGAAACCTTCCTTACTACGATTTCGTAGTTGGAGTACTCTTCTCAACTGAGTAACCTTTTCTGAGACTACGACCCTCCCTAAACCCCGTCCTCCTCTTCCCCTGCTGTCTCCTACTCTACCGACCTATCGTAGTGACTGGACTACCTGCACTCAGACTCACCAGCGTTTTTCAGCCTGTTGACTCGCTGACTTGACTTGACTTGACTTCGTGCACAAACTAAAGGAACTAATTGTAAAAGTAAAAATTTTCATAAACGGTCAAAATGTAGACTTTACTGTAGAGTAACGACAAAACTAAATTTAATACATAAACTCATTATTTAATGAAGAAAGGAGTGGAACACTCAAATAACAAGTACATATAAAAATGAAACTTAAGGGACACAGGAATCTGGTAAAATTGATTCTACAAAAACAAAATTTGTTAATCTTTATAAATTTTTACGTAAAAATTTTATGTCTTTTATTATGTCGTCTGTGTCGTGCAGAGACACAAAAAGTCTTTCTGTAGGACGACCCGAACTCCAGCCCAGACATAATTATGTTAGACGGTACAACGATTTTTTTTTTTTTTTCCATTTTACAAATGGAAAAAATACATGACTATACGTTTACAAAAAACCGAAACGACGTACCGTACACCCTAGAATCAAGGGGTTGGTCCCTACCTTGAACACGAGGGACGTGACCTTTAAGTCTCAGAGTCGGTGACCACGGACACACGATTCAACGAAGTCAGCACAGGTGAGACACTGGGGTACCTGATATCGGGTGGTCCGAGGAGGGAGGAACCCTAAGAGGTCCGTTCTTACGACCTCACCAAACGGTACGGGACGAGGTCCCCTAGAAAGGTTGAGTCCCTAGTTTGACCACAGAGAATGCAGAGGACGTAACCGTCCTTCTAAAAAATAGTGATCGTGGTAGACCCTTTGGGAGTTGGGCCAATTAGTGACCTGGTGGTCCTTCAGAACTTTTACAAAAAAAATTGTAATTCCACGATTGGAAAAGGATACTATACCTCAAAAACGAAATTATAAACTGGTTAAGAAAAACTGGTTAAGTAGTTTCATTGACTTTTCTTGTCCTGTTTTCCTTTTATTTGTTTTTAAAATCAACCTATACTCTTTGTCAAAGAACTCCTATTTTTTTTATTTACGTCCTCTTCCTTTAATAGTAATACCTTAGAAACTGGGAGGTAGAGAGAAGATGCTAAATGTAATTTGAATTGACCGATTCTTTGTCTTCGTCTGGTTTACCAACAAGTATAAAAGGATCTAAGATCCTTCTTGATTAAAGTTTTAATCATCCTTTTCAAGACCCAGTGTACCGATTAAACTGAATTATACACACAAGAAGTGGTGGCATTCGTCTTATTGACATAGAAACGTCCTAAAGACTTATTCTCGACGATTGAGATGACTAGGGACTCAGACTTTAAGTCATAAACCTACGTTAGAGTTTTTACTGTCGTACTAGAGACAAACAAAGGTTTCGCTTGGTAAGTTATAGTACCATTAGGTTCAAACACGGACTGGTCATTACGACTTCTTGGACTTCAACTTGCCAAGATACTTCTGGATGTTCTGGAAAATCTTGATTGTGGGTTTTTTCAACAGGAAAAGTAATATCTCCTGACTTTACGATTTCATCCTTCAGTTCTTTGTGACCCTTATTGTCACAATCAATGAATCTCATGTCTTACTTCGTCCCGTTTCCGATTATCTCAAAACGGTCCTCTTCCGTAACCAGTATCGTTTGTGGGAGAAGGTTGTTGTGTTCTCTTCTGAGATGTGTACCTGTAGTGGTCTACCAGTTGTGGCTTTAGTCTAACTAATATAAGAAACGTCGGTTTCTACCTCTTCGAGATATACCAGTCGTTTTTGTTCTAGCCCTCGACTGACACCGCGGCCAGTATTTGAGGAATAACGGTTTAAGTCTGAATTTAACTTCTTCCATCCCTTTTGGTGTTCTGGTAATACTATACTGAATTTAGTTTAGGGAATGTTAATATGTCACCTTCACTCTTTATCTAAATTTCCTGATCTAGACTATCTTACGGACTATTGATACCTGACTCCAAACACTGTAACAAGTCCTCTGTCCCTAGCTCTGGTAGGGGTTCTTTTTCTTTACGTTTTTTTCGTTTTACCGACAGGTTCCTTCGGAATGTTTATCGACACTTTTCTTCTCTTCACTTTTCGTTTCCTCGTTTCCTTTCTATATGGGTAAACTTACGTCTCAAGGTTTCTTATCGTTCCTCTCTGTTCTTTCGGAAGGAGTTACTAGTTACGTTTCTTTATCTCCTTTTATTATCTTACCCTTTCTGATCTCTAGAGAAGTTCTTTTAATCTCTATGGTTCCCTTGTAAAGTACGTTTCTACCCGGGTTATTTCCTGTATTTACCATACCTGAATTGTCTCCGTCTTCTATAATTCTTCTCCACCGTTCTTATGTGTCTTCTTGACATGTTTTTTCTAGAAGAACTGGGTCTATTGGTACTACCACACTAGTGAGTGGATCTCTGTCTGTAGAATCTTACACTTCAGTTCACCCGGAATCCTCCGTAGTCATACTTGTTTTGATCATCTCCACTACCTTAAGGTCAACTCGAGAAAGTTTAGAATTTTCCACTACGACACTTTCACGACGTGAGTTATACGGTCGTTTAAACCTTTTGAGTAGTCACCGGTGCCTCACCTTTTCCAGTCAAAAGTAAGGTTAGGGTTTCTTTCCGTGACGGTTTTCTTATGACTTTGATGGTGTGTTAACGTGAGTAGAGTGTGTGACCATTTGATTACGAGTTTTAAGAGGTTCGGTCCGAAGTCGTTATGCACTTGGCACTTGAAGGTCTACAAGTTTGACCAAAAACTTTTCCGTCTCCTTGGTCTCTAGTTTAACGGTTGTAGGCGACCTAGTATCTTTTTCGTTCTCTCAAGGTCTTTTTGTAGATAAAGACCAAATAACTGATACGGTTTCGGAAACTGACTCACCTAGTAGTATTTGATACCTTTTAAGAAGTTCTCTACCCTCATGGTCTGGTGGACTGGACGGAGAACTCTTTAGACATACGTCCACTCCTTCGTTGTCAATCTTGACCTGTACCTTGTTGTACGTACGCACGTATGATTCAGCGAAGTCAGTACGGACTGAGACACGCTAGGGCGTCTGTCGTCGGGTGGTCCGAGGAGACAGATACCTTAAGAGATCCTTTCTCATGACCTCACCCAACGGTAAAGGAAGAGGTGTGTCTTGTTGTCTGAGTAAGGTTTATCCTTTTCTCATGCAGTTCCGACATATAACAGTGGGACGAATAAATTGACGATACGTCTCATGTAGTACTCTTTACGACTCGATCTACTTCGTATTCGACCTTAGGTCTAACGGTCCTCTTTATAGTTATTGGAGTCTATACGTCTACTGTGGTAGGAATACCGTACTTCACTTCTTCTTAATTTCTCGGAGAACTACTTTCACTGTCACCCCTCGCTTTTTCAACCGAATTTCGAGTTGTAAGCCTTTTGATTCTAATATCGTAGGTTAAGGTAGTGAAGTACCCTTTATCTACCCCTTTGTCACCTTTACCACAGTCTGAAATAAAATAAAAAAACCCGAGGTATTAGTGACGTCTACCACTGATGTCGGTACTTTAATTTTCTGAGGATGAGGAACCTTCCTTTTAATACTGGTTGGATCTGTCGCATAATTTTTCGTCTCTGTAATGCAACAGTTGTTTCCAGGCAGATCAGTTCCGATACCAAAAAGGTCATCAGTACATACCTACACTCTCAACCTGATATTTCTTTCGACTGACGGTTTCTTAACTACGAAAACTTGACACCACAACCTCTTCTGAGAACTCTCAGGGAACCCGACGTTCCTCTAGGTAGGTCAGGTAGGATTTCCTCTAGTCAGGACCCACAAGTAACCTTCCTGACTACAACTTCGACTTTGAGGTTATGAAACCGGTGGACTACGCTTCTTGACTGAGTAAACTTTTCTGGGACTACGACCCTTTCTAACTTCCGGTCTCCTCTTCGCCTGTTGTCTCCTATTCTGCCAACCTACCGTAGTGGTTGAGTTACCTGTACCCAAACCCACCTGAGACCTTCAACCACTACCTGTCCCTTCGGACCACACGACGCCAAGTACCCCAGTGTTTCTCAGCCTGCACTGACTCGTTGACTCGACTTGCTTTGACTCAAAACTTAGATTCAAGAAAAAAAAAGTATAGATATATGTTTACAAGGTCGTGTCAAATAATTTTTCTGATATGAAAGAAGTGGTTCAACACGGAAACAGTTTTTGATCAACAGGTCTATATACATACTCGAATAAAGACTTGAAGGACAAAATAAGGTGACTAAATAAAAAGATAGAAATACAATTATGGTGTGACAGAAGTAATCACACCGAAATATTATTAGGAACTTCAGTCCGTCACAATATGGAACTTTAAACATACGAAAAAAAGTCTTACCAACCCGATAAGATCTAAGAAACGTAAAGGAATTTTTATAATCTTAGTCGAACAGATAGAGATGTTTTTTAGAACAACCCTCAAGCTAAAATTAACGTAACTCAGATATCTAATTAAACTCCTGTGAACCTGTAGGTACTGTCACTCAGAAGCCCAGGTACTTGTAGAACAGAAAGGTAAATTAATCCAGAAGAAATTAAAGAAAGTCGTTATGAAAGGTCAAAATCACATGTGCAGAAAATGAAGAAAACAATTCAAATAGTGATAAAAAAGACAATAACAAGTACCATTATGAAAATATAAGTTTAAAGATTAATAAACAACGATGATGTCTTTTTATATTAACTAAAAACACGTAACTAGAACATCGGATATTGGAATGACCAGAGTTAATAATCAAGATTATCGAAATTCTTTTCTAAGGTAGTATAAAAGAAGTATCTAGTAATACAGTAGACGTTTATTTTTGTCAAACATAAAAGGAAAAGTTAGACCTACAGAAAATGGATAAATAAATAAAAAGGAACGGACTTACGCGACCGATCTTGGTGACGTTCAAAACTTAATTTCACTATTCTCGTCTGTAAGAATGGACAAAGGACTAAATTACTCCTTTCATAAATCCAAAAGTGGTAATTCTTATTACCATCGACATCATAAGAGATCTACTGGAAATACTCCAACTCCTTCGAGGAAAGATTAAAATCGAATGATTCTCATAAAGAGTCTTTATCTACAACTCCCTGAAAGGACCACCAGATCACCAATTCTCAGATGAAACGTTACGTTCACTCTTCCCAAGTTATGGACCAGTCCCTTGACTCTAGGGTGGACGACGTCTCGTTTATTCGGTCGTTCGACGTTGTTGACTCAGACGTACGGTACTGATCCTCGGGTACGTGGAGTTTCTTTCTAGTGTGCACGGTGCTGATTCTGGACTTAGTCTGTTTATTTATTTTTATTCTTTATCAAATTTTTTTCTTTACCTACGACTCAAAACAGAAGTATTCGTATACTAAAAATAAAAATAAAACATACAACTCCATATAACTAACTGAAAATTTACAATTTGTCTGGAAAATTCAGTACCAAGGTTCTATTTGAAGTAAACTAGTATACTATAAAATATGAAAATTATGTAATAACTTAAGTTAAACGATTGTGAAACATATCTCAAAAACAAGATATCAGAAGAAAAGAACATTACGGAAAAACAGAACGAAGTAAATTTTCCATTAGGACCGAAGGATCTTACTCGACTCTCGATAAGAGAAGAAACTACAAAAACCTTCTCAAACACATCTTAACCATTATAAAGAAGAAATTTACACACGACCTCAAGTGGGTACTTCAGTAGAGTCGGGTCTCAAAGAAACTCCGCTCAAGACTTAATATGACGAAAGGATTTATCTATATCCCGATAATTCTAATAAATAACGAAGAACTCACTCGAAACCGTTAAAAACAAAAATTTCCTTTAACAGATAAAGTAGATGAAAAGTATAAATAACCGTATTTAAACAGTGAATTATTAAGGATTGACAGGGAAATTATACGTATCTTAGACTTCTCTATCGTGGAGAGAGTAAGAATTATAAACAGTAAATACGTAAGATAAAAAAGGTTATTCAGACCATTCTTAAAATAGTTGAATAGTTAACAGAGTTTCTCCGTCGAAAACTAAAGTAACTAAAGAGATAACAAAAAGACAAAAGATAAAATAGTTAAATATGAAACTAGAATAAATAAAAGAAGACGAAGAGACCCGAATTAAACGAAAATAAAAAGATTACTAAATTCTAATAACTGAACTTCAGAAAGAAAGTAAGATTAGATCTACAGACTAAGATATTTAAAGAGGGAGTTTTAACGGAAACCTCATAGGATGTTTAAGATTAAACAAAATAAAAATAATCAAGTTTTATTAAAAATTGATGGGAAAATTAAAGAAGAAAGTGAGCATAGAAGAAATCTTCACACAAAAAATCAAAGGTTTATAAACCTCTAAAACATTTCTCATAAGACAATAATTATAGACTAAATTAAGATCATACCAGTTTCTTGTATGATTCATATCGGACACTTAACACCATCCTATTGACGTCAAATCATGGTTGGCTTCCCTTTCATAACAGAGAGTCCTTTGGGAGTCTCAGTTGGTTTCCACGAGATTAGTAAATCAAGGGTCAAATAAAGTTCAAATGTTTATAAACAACTTATGACTAACATATACGAATTAGGTGTTTTAACAACTGTAACAACAAGTCAACGAGTCAGTACAGACTGAGACACTGGGGTACCTGACGTCATACGGTCCGAAGGGACAGGAAGTGATAGAGGGTCTCAAACGAGTTTGAGTGCAGGTGTCTCAACCACTACGGTAGGTTGGTAGAGTAGGAGAGTGGGGGAAGAGGAGGACGGAAATTAGAAAGGGTCGTAGTCCTAGAAAAGGTCACCCAGTCGTGAAGTATAGGTCACCGGTTCCCTTTCGCCTCACGGATTAGAGGTCCTTGAACGTTAGATCTATACTTACTGACTATGGTCCTTTATGTACCATTTTAGTTTTCCACCTATTGCTCTTTGTTCTCCCCAAGTTCCTTCCCTTCTTAACTCTTTTCAAAGTGTAGTCTCCACCCTGAACTCTTCTCTGACCTTTTTCACAAGTTCAAACTGTCCACCTCTACCACCCTGTCAGGAAGTCCATCTTCTTTATCCTATTCGAGTCGTTGTCCTTTTGTGTCATGTACGAACCCTTTGAAAGGGAACTACCTTCAAATCCCCTCACCACCCTCTATTCCCCTTATAAGATATCCTAAGACTCCAGAAATATGAATAACTTCTTCGTAAACCTACGGTAGTTCTAAAAAACTCGGGGTTTCAATGAAAATAAGTGGGTGTTGTAAACGAGGCATTTCAGAATCACCCTGAGGTAGGTGGTGTCTCGAGACCTTTTACAGTTCACCAACCTAATGTAGTGACTGGGAAGTCACCTAGGGACAACGTGAATCTCATTTTAGTTTTGAAGGACCCAAAAGGACCACCGAGTCACCATTTCTTAGACGGACGGTTAGGTCCTCTGTGACAAAACCAGGGACCAGACCTTTCTAGGGTGTACTGCACCTCGTTGATTCGGACACGCGGTTTTGGTAAGTTGGACACGAGACCTCGGGTCCTCGGTGTTGTTGACTCGGACACACGGTGTCGATGACCTCGATCACACGGGATCTCGGATACGGGACGTTGTTCTCTTCGGTGACGTTACTCTTCGGACGGGTGACACTACTTCTCATCGGGGGCGAGTGGTGTTGATCTCTCTTCGGAGACGTAGTTGTTTCTTGGTCGTGTCGGTTTTTGTTTCTTTCTTTCTTTTAATAAAAAATTTTTTATTTTCAAAAAGTCTGGAACGTCCCAGACGGAAACCTGAGGGAGTAGAGGATGGTAGCAAAAAGTTGAAACAAGTCATGTAAGATGGACGTAGTCGAAGGAGAGTGAAGAACTTGGTATTGATCCCAAAGAGGGTGAGTCCTGAAAACATAAAGGAAAGAAGACAGGACTTGTGAAAGGGTCTAGAAACGTACCATATCGTCCGTCGGAGATTCCATAAGGTTAACAGGGATAGAGGACCACAAGTGTTGAAACATAATAGGGGAGGGGATCTTATACCAAGTCTAAATCACTGAACGAAAATCGTTCGTCTTACCTTATGTCCACTACCTAATATTTTCCCTCCTCCAAGAGTACATCCCATGTCAGAGAGACCAAGAGACCGAGTAAGACTCCTTCAGTCGACGGATGATGCACCATTCACGGTCCAGTGAAGTCAACACAGACTGAGAAACACTGGGGTATCTGACATCGGGTGGTCCGAGGACGTAGGTACCCTAAGAGGTACCCGTTCTTATGACCTCACCCAACGGTACGAGAGGAGGTCCCCTAGAAGGGTTGGATCCCTAACTTGGACCTGAAAAATACAGAGGACTTAATAGTCCGTCCAAGAAATGGTACTCGTGGTGGATCCTTTGGGGTACCTTTTGGGAGTACCACTCCTTGACTACAGAGTCCGGTTGCCGGTCGTTTCTCTAGAAGGTTGTCGGTACACCCACTGTAACATTCGACTAGGAGGGGGGTATTTGGAACTTAACTGACGTCTGGGTCTTTTGTGGACCTAAAATTGGAAACCCTCTGGGACTCAGTCTATGGGTCGGTTCGGTAGGGACCTAGTGACTGGGTGTCTTTTGGTACTCCATTCTTTACAAATAATAAAATTCAACGACTCAAAACTCCATTAAACAATACGTCGGTGTCCATTGATTATGTATACCGACCGAGTCAGAGTAACTAGTGTCGAATCGAGTGCATAGTGGAGGAGTCTCTTCGGAAAATATTGATCGGACCTATTTTATTGAAAGAAGGATGAGAAGAGAAGGGTTTCAGTGAAAGATTATATCACTGGATAAAAGAAAGAGGGTATCTCGAATAAATATTAAAAATGAATAATAATAATAATAACCGACACAGTGTACCGAACTCCCTAGAATCATTATCTCGAACAGTAGTAGAAATTAATTAAGTAAATGAACACACAAAAGACTGTAGAGTGTCGATCTTACGTTTGGGGAATTCCCGTCCTGATGACGGACTGAACAAGTGACGAGGTAGAGGTTGTGGATCTTACTACGGACCTAGTCTGGGAACAACTTGTTTACATTCTCTCATTTCTAAGACGTAATAAACAAGGTCTTTGAAGGACCACAAATCGTCTCGGTTCAGGATACTTGGTTCGTATTAGTTCGTATTAGACACGTAAACATTCTTAAAACTGTCGGTTGTTTCGGGTCCCTACAAAAGTCAAAAATCTTGTTCTAGACGAAAATCAAATACTAGTCTTTTTATTGAATGGTCTCGGTGTTTTGATTGTTCGGTACCTCGACCCTAAGTTTGGTTCTAGATCGGTTCAAGTTTCGGTTACGAGGACGGTTTTTAATTTTGATAAATTCTTAATTTTGATAAATTTTGTTTGGTGTCGGAACAGATCGAGTTACTTTGATACTCGGTACGGCACATCCCGGTGGGTTCTACTGCCCAGTACCGTCTCTCAAGACTGTTTTGTACCAGGTGACCTCTTCCCTTACCGTTTGGTGAAGTCATAAGATCGGAAATCTTAGAGTACTTGTCATACTTTTCCGTTTTTCTATCCTGTGACTTTCTACTCGAGGGGTCTAACCATCCACGGGTTATACGATGACCTCTTCACACCTCTTTATTGAGGTCTTTCTTACTTCTCTGTCTCGGTTTCGTTCTTGTTACGGGTCAACACCTACACTGCACTACCTTCATTTTAGGCTACGACATTTCTCGTTATAGTGTATCCTTGGACCTTGCGATCCAGGTACTTAGTTCCGTTTAACTTTCACCAGTTTGTCCTCCACCGTTCTCACTTATGACTGTAAAATCCTTAGTCACTTGATTTTATCTGACTTTACCCACTTAAATTGAATCTACTGGTAATATAGATGATTACACCCGTTCTTAGGGTATCTTCTTTACCTCATCGGTAGTATCAGTTGTTTTCTCAGACTTTAAGTCATGCACCTACGTTAGAGTTTTTACTGTCTTACTAGAGACAAGCAAAGGTTCCGTTTGGTAAGTTATAGTGTCATTAGGTTCAGATACGGGACTGGTCATTACGACTTCTTCGACTTTAGCTTACCAAGATACTTCTGGATGTTTTGGAAGATCTTGATTGTGGGTTTTTTCTATAGGAGAAGTAATATCCCCTGACCTTACGTTTTCATCTTTCAGTTCTTTATGGACCTCATTGTCCGTGTTAACCGGAACCTCATGTTTTACTTCGTTCCGTTCCCGATTGTCTCAAAACGGTTCTCTTGCGTGACCAGTATCGTTTATGAGAGTAGGTTGTTGTGTTCTCTTCCGAGATGTGTACCTGTAGTGGTCTACCAGTTGTGGTTTTAGTCTAAGTAATATAAAAAACGTCGGTTTCTACCTCTTCGAGATATGTCAGTCGTTTTTGTTCTGGTTCTCGACTGACACCGAGTCCAGTACTTGAGAAATAACGGTTTAAGTCTGAATTTAACTTCTTTCATCCCTTTTGGTGATCTGGTAAGTCTATACTGGATTTAGTTTAGGGAATACTAATATGTCACCTTCACTGTTTATCAAAGTTCCCTAATTTAGACTATCTGTCTCACGGACTTCTTGATACCTGTAACATATCCTCCGTCACTAGTTCTGGTAGGAGTTCTTTTTCTTTACGTTTTTCCGTTTTACTAACAGACTCCTCCGGAATGTCTATCGACACTTTTCTTCTCTTCGTTTTCCGTTTCCTCTTTTCCTTTCCATATGGGTAGACTTACGTCTCAAGGTTTCTTATCGTTCCTCTCTATTCTTTCGGAAGGAGTCACTAGTCACGTTTCTTTATCTCCTTTTGTTGTCTTGCCCTTTCTGATCTCTAGTGAAGTTCTTTTAATCTCCCTGGTTCCCTTGTAAAGTACGTTTCTACTCATGTTATTTCCTGTCTTTACCATACCTGGATTGTCTTCGTCATCTATGATTCTTCTCCGTCGTTCTTATGTGTCCTCTTGACATGTTTTTTTAGAAGTATTGGGTCTATTGGCACTACCACACTAGTGAGTGGATCTCGGTCTGTTGGACCTTAAGCTTCAGTTCACCCGCAATCCTCCATACGTCCAGTTCTTTGTTGTTAATCTTGACCTGAACCTTGTTGTCTGTCTAAGGTTTAACCCTTTCCTCATGCAGTTCCGACATATAACAAGGGGACAAATAAATTAAATATACATCTCATGTAGTACGTTTTACGACCCGACCTACTTCGTGTTCGACCTTATTTCTAACGACCCTCTTTGTAGTTATTGGAGGCTATACGTTTACTGTACTGGCAATACCGTCTTTCACTTATTCTAGATTTCCTGGAGAACTACTTACACTTTCTCCTCTCACTTTTTAACCGAATTTTGAGTTGTAAGTCTTTTGATTCTAGTACCGTAGGTCAGGGTAGTGAAGTACCGTTTATCTGCCCCTTTGTCACCTCACTGTCTGTAAAGACACCCCCCCCCCCGAGGTATTAGTGACATCTACCACTAACGTCGGTACTTTAATTTTCTAAGAACGAGGAACCTTCTTTTCAATACTGGTTGGATCTGTCGTATAATTTTTCGTTCTGTAATGAAACGGTTGTTTACAGGTAGATCAGTTTCGATACCAAAAAGGTCACCAGTATATACCCATACTTTCGACCTGATATTTCTTTCGACTCACGACTTCTTAACTAAACTTGACACCACAACCTCTTCTGAGAACTCTCAGGGAACCTGACGTTCCTCTAGGTTGGTCAGGTAGGATTTCCTTTAGTCAGGACTTATAAGTAACCTTCCTGACTACGACTTCGACTTTGGGATTATGAAACCGGTGGACTAAACTTCTTGACTGAGTGACCTTTTCTGGGACTACGACCCAGGAGGTAGTCGGAAAGAGGACTTCCGTCCTCTTCCCCTACTGTCTCCTACTCTACCAACCTACCGTAGTGACTGAGTCACCTGTACTCAAACTCAACCATGATGTCCCTCCGGACCGTTCGACATCTGGTACCCAGTGTTTCTCAACCTGTACTGACACACTGACTTGAGTGACTATCAACGACTTTTGTTTTATCTACTGTTCTCCGTTATCAGCTCCCCTTCGTTCATCTTATAAAATGTCCTTTTGTACACTGTCAAGTCCTTCTCAACTGCACTTTCTGTTGTACCCCGGGACCCGAATAAATCTTTTGACGACTTATACCTTTCCTGTTTTACTCCTCGTCACATTGGTACTTTTCACATACCCCTTGTCAGTAAACAGTGTCATTTTACTAATGGAGTCACGGACGACAGGTGAGAGGATGGGGTCCACCCACAGACCAGGAAAGGATCCCCTGAAACTCAGGACGTCCTCTAAACACACTCGGACTGTTTAAAACAACGAGACTGTTGAGTTCCACACTACCGAACGTCCCTGGTCTTCAACACCATGTGATATATATATACCGGAGGGTCCACCACGATCACCAATTCTTTGACGGACGGTCACGTGCTCTGTTTTCTCTGAACCCAAACTAGGGACTCAGTCCTTCTACGGGACCTCCTCCCGTACCATTGGGAGAGGTCATAAGAACAGACCTCTTATGGTACCTGTCTCCTCGGACCACCCGATATCAGGTACCCCAGAGTCTCTGAACTTGTGTTGACTTCACTGAATCGTGCGTGCGTGTATGCACCGATTGTGCATTTCTTAGGGACCACCGAATCTACGTCCTCGGACTCAAGTTAGGGACCCAGTCCTTCTAGGGGACCTCTTTTCAACATCATGTAATATTCTACTAATTTCGGTGTGACCCGAAGGGACCACCGAGTCAACCATTTTTTAGACGGACGTTACGCACTCTGGACCCAAACTAGGGAACCAACCCTTCTAGGGAACCTCTTCCCTTGTCGATGGGTGAGGTCATAAGACCGGACCTCTTAGGGTACCTGACCTATCAGGTTCCCTAACGTTTCTCAGCTTGTACTGACTCGTTGAAAGGGAATTGAAATGAAGTTTCGGTGTGGTGACGGAGGGAGGAGAGGAAGGGGGAGGACGGGAGTTAGAGGGGTCGTTGTCGTTCTCACTTTGTATAGTTCCTACGGTACAAGAACCGTTCTCGCGAGTCTTCCCGAAACGTAAGTATAACGTCAAGACGGTACAAGGTGGCTTGTGATCACCACTCTGAAACTCGTTTTCTCAGGAACACGTAAAGTTTTTGAGAGTTGGAGTGGAGAATAAAACCAGTAACTACTCTACTAGTCAAGGTACGGTCAGATATGCCACATCGGGCTATCCTAGATTCGACATACAGAGAACTAAAGACAGGACTCCAAAAAGACTGTACGGAACGTCATACCGATGTCCTGAGTCGAGAGTCGAAAATATGAACCTTCATGTTTCGAAGTACACGATACCCCGTTTGTGACTGGTCACGTTACCCCCAACCTCCATCGATTACATGTTTAAACGGAAGACAGAAGAGTCTACCTTTTAAGAGTCTGTTAGGGCACCCTAGTTTGTTGGTCAGAAAATATTACGAGCAGGTATTATGTGTAAGAACGCAACCAAAGTAAAGGAAGGGAAAAGTGAGGGAAGGAGGGAGTAAGGACAGGGACCCCAGTAAAAGAGATAATTCGATGAGTGGGTTTTCGAAAACAAAATCCGAAACGAAATCCCTTTCGTATCTAATAAATTAGAGAGACAAGGAATCCAGTAGTACACATTTTGTCCATTAAACAACAACAAGTCAGCTAGTCAGAACAGACTGAGAAACGTTGGGATACCTGATGTCGTGTGGTCCGAAGGGACAGGAAGTGACAGAGACCCTCAAATGAGTTTAAGTACAGGTAACTCAGCTACTACGGTAGGTTGGTAGAGTAAGAGACAACGGGGGAAGAGGACGGAAGTTACAAAGGGTCGTTCATCCCTTATAAACACAGTTAAAGTGTTCCAACATATTTACATTTAATTAGGTACTCTTCGTCCATTCCCTGACGAAAAATGTGTTCACATGACACAAGGTCGATAGTGACAACAACTTATTTTCCCTCACAGACATATATTCCTCTTGGGTTGAACAGGGATCGAAACTCTTCTTAACTAGTGTAGAAATGAAAGAAGGTATTTGAAAGTTGATCTACGAATATACAATCAGATGATTTTCCTTTATTTTCTCTCTTCCTAGATCTCCACGAGACACATCTTTTGACCGTGACTACTTCAGTTTCTGTTTTTATAACCCCTTAAAAGGGAGTTTTCAATTATTAGACCCCTAATAGTTATAGGTTGTCTTAAATAAATTTAAGTGTATACGAACACTGAGACTCTACAGAAGACACCCTCCCTTTAAGAGTTCACCCTATATACCAATCTTAAACACACACACACACACACACGGACGTGTGCGAATTAACGAGTCGACATAGACTAAGGAACGTTGGGGTACCTGACATCGGGTGGTCCGAGGAGACAGGTATCGTAAAGGGTCCGTTCTTATGACTTCACCCAACGGTAAAGGATGAGGTTCCCTAGAAGGACTGGGTTCCTAGCTTGGAGGTAGAGGACGTAACCGTCCACCCAAGCAATGGTGAACTCGGTGGTCATAAATGTCAACAAAATTCCATATCCAAATGTTTAGTCGGAACATACTTACTTACACAGATGAAGGATGATACGGACGAGAAACTAATCGACGGTGTCCACCAGTCGTCACAAGACTTGATACCTTGGTACCTCTTGTCAGGGTTGAAGGGGTACTCCCTTGTTTTAATACTTATATTCTCAGTCGGAATCGAAAGGAAAAAAATTAAAATTCTGGTGACAAAGTAAATAAATAAACCGAGAACCCCAGAATGACGTCGTGTACCCTAGAAAAGAAAACCTCCTGTCTGAGAGATCAACACCGAGTGCCCGAACCAGCCAGTTACCGTACACCCTAGAATCAAGGGGTTGAGTCCTAACTTGGGTTCAGGGGACGTAAGTAACGTTCCACCTAAGAATTGGTGACCTGGTAATTCTTTCTTGAACGTGACTGAAAAGTGAGGGAAAGTATCCGGTGAGGTCTACTTTAGAGGTATAAGGTGTCTGACAGAAGGGATCCTACAGAAGGTATCGGTTGGAGGAGAAAGGTAAGCGGAAATGAAGGGGAATGTGAAGTCTTACAGAAGTTTGGTAAAGGAACCTTGTGGAAAGGAGACAAGAGATAGGTAGATCAAGTCTTGGTAAGAATTTAGACACCGAGAAAGAGAGAGGTCCTTCGATGGAATATAGGGACAGAGACCGTACAGCTGATTACCAAAGTTAGTGATCCTCTTTTAGAGAAACCTTCGACGAGAGACGGGACTTTATGTGATAAAAAGGAGAGGACTCCGACCGAGTTCGAGTCACAGTAGGTGATTCGGTGTGCGTCGACGGAGTTGGGTACGACTGTTAGGGGAAGAGAGTCGGGGGTGGGATACAGTATGGAGACCTGGTGACTATGTACGAATTTGTAAATCATTATGTAAAAATACATATACTTGATAAAAAACAGAGTCAAACGAACCATCTCTCTTGAAGTTTCAACACTACCCCCTCCTCCTCGGGTCCGTCTTCGGTCACTAAAGGAACGTAACTCCTCTATCTCGAGTTTCGTAACTTCTGGTTTCTCAAATTTAAACATCCTGTCTCATAGTCCCTCCTCTCTTGAAGTGTCTCTTTGATGAGACTTTTAAAAATCTCACACGGGAAACTCATAACTAGTCGTATACATACGTTACTTTCATACGTTTAGGTCCATTTCTTATTGGGTATTTATAATCGTCATTGTCACTGACCGTAAGTGTGTCCGATTCTTCTCACGGAAAAAGGTGGTTGGTATGACTTTTCAAAGTACTGTATGTCAAGCCACCCGTTTCATGTTTCTTCGTACAACGGAGTTTCCCCTTATCGATTGAGGTTTGTCCCGACGATACCAGAGTAGACTGTTTAGTCCTTTCGTTCTGGGTTTCCATAATCTGACGGAGGTACATTGAATTAGTGTAGGTTCTTGTTTAGAGTCCTCATAAACATCCGTCTGAACGGGACCAACAAATCCCTGATTCTTAGGTGGACGGTTACGTCCTCTGTGTCCAAACTAGGGACCAGGTCCCTCTAAGGTATATAGTGTCTCGTTGATTGGGTACCCGGTGTTGATGACTCGGATTTCGGATACGAGACGTTATTCTTTTCGACGACATTACTCTTCGGATACGTGTCGTTGTTTCACGTCGGTTTTTATTTATTTTTAATGTTTTCTTATAAGAAACCATAGTTTTTATAGGTAGACCCCTTTCCCCAACCCTCCTCTCAATTTATTCGTCTCATGTCCCCTAAAAGTCCCGTCACTTTTATGAGATATACTATAATATCACTAACTATATTACGATAAAGTGAAAACAAATTTAGGTATCTTACATGTTACAGTTCTCACTTGAGATTCCATTTGATGTTTGAAACCCAATGATACTATATAGTCACCTCCAAGTAAGAACCATTTAAACGGTGAAACCACTCACTACAACTTTTACCCTCTTCGATACGTACACGCCTCAGTTTTCAGAGACATAGAGCCAAAATAACATTTAGATTTTGAAGGGAATTTTTTAACAGAAATTTTATTTTGGTAGAGGGTTGTTCCACTTTAAATGTTACGGACCGTGAGTTGGTTTCTAATGGTCTGTACGTTCCTTGGTCCTTTTGTATAAGGTATTCCTCCTCTTTTTTTGGTTAGTTAGTTTTTACTTGGTCTTGGCTGTCTCGACAATCTTATTTCGTCAGTTGATTTAATTTTGTCGATAAGATTGACATAAGGTATACAAGTTTTTCAATTCATCTCTGTACTTCTACCTTTTAGAAGGTTTAACTGAAATATCTCTACTTTCGATGTTACAGATCCTATTTTTTTGTGGGACCTAGACTAATTAACGTCTAATCTGTAATGAAATTTTTCCTAATCACTTGTTAGGTCACGACCTTTGGTAGGTTACTTTGTGTGTCCCTTTTCACTTAAAATTTTTCGTTTTCCTTTCACGCGGTTATTGGATACTCTGTTGAAGTTCGGATTATGTGTACGTCGATCTCCGGGGTCTACTCCATCTTCTCTTTGATTTATTCCCTCAAGTTTTTATAATGTTCTTTATTACCGGTTTGCAAAAAGTTTAAAATATTGGTATTTGGGTGTCTAGGTTCTAGGAATTACTTGGAGGTTTTGTTTTCGATATTTATTTTAATATAGTTTTGTGTGATGTTAGTTTAACAAGTTTCTGTTATTATTTCTCTTTTTAGAACCTTCTTCGGTCTCCTTTTTCGATGGAATGTCTCCCCGTGTATATTCCTTCTGTAAGTAACAGAACAACTTTTATTACACTCTACTGTCACCTTTTTATAGTAAGTCAAGCCAAGTCAAGTCAGTCAGTCGGCACAGGCTGAGAAACGCTGTGGTACTTGACGTCGTGCGGTCCGGAGGGACAGGTAGTGGTTGAGGGCCTCAAGTGAGTCTGAGTGCAGGTAGCTCAGTCACTACGGTAGGTCGGTAGAGTAGGAGACAGCAGGGGAAGAGGAAGACGGGGTTTAGGGAGGGTCGTAGTCTCAGAAAAGGTTACTCAGTTGAGAAGTGTACTCCACCGGTTTCATGACCTCAAAGGAAGGTTTCTTGTGGGTCCCGACTAGAGGAAGTCTTACCTGACCAACCTAGAGGAACGTCAGGTTCCCTGAGAGTTCTCAGAAGAGGTTGTGGTGACAAGTTTTCGTATTTAAGAAGTCGCGAGTCGAAAGAAGTGTCAGGTATGTACTGGTGACTTTTTTGGTATCGGAACTGATCTACCTGAAAACAACCGTTTCATTACAGAGACGAAAAATTATACGATAGATCCAAATTATACGATTGAAAGGAAGGTTCCTCATCCACAGAAAATTAAAGTACCGACGTCAGTGGTAGACGTCACTAAACCTCGGGGGGTTTTATTTCAGACTGTGACAAAGGTGACAACACAGTTGTGGTTTTAGTCTAACTAATATAAGAAACGTCGGTTTCTACCTCTTCGAGATATATCAGTCGTTTTTGTTCTGGTCCTCGACTGACACCGAGTCTAGTACTTGAGGAATAACGGTTTAAGTCTGAATTTAACTTCTTTCATCCCTTTTGGTGATTTAGTAAGTCCATACTGGATTTAGTTTAGGGAATACTAATATGTCACCTTCACTCTTTATCTAAATTCCCTGATCTAGACTATCTATCTCACGGACTACTTGATACCTGACTCCAAGCACTGTAACATGTCCTCTGTCTCTAGTTCTGGTAGGGGTACCTTTTCTTTACACTTTTTCGTTTTACAGACAGACCCCTCCGGAATGTTTATCGACACTTTTCTTCTCTTCACTTTTCGTTTCCTCTTTTCCTTTCTATATTCGTAGACTTACGTCTCAAGGTTTCTTATCGTTCTTCTCTATTCTTTCGGAAGGAGTCGCTGGTTACGTTTCTTTATCTCCTTTTGTTGTCTTACCCTTTCTGATCTCTAGAGAAGTTCTTTTACTCTCTCTGGTTCCCTTGTAAAGTACGTTTCTACCCGTGTTATTTCCTGTCTTTACCATACCTGAATTGTCTTCGTCTTCTATAATTCTTCTCCACCGTTCTTATGTGTCTTCTTGACATGTTTTTTCTAGAAGTGCTGGTTCTATTAGTACTACCACACTAGTGAGCGGATCTCGGTCTGTAGGACCTTACACTTCAGTTCACCCGGAATCTTTCGTAGTGATGTTTGTTTTTATAGTAATTTCTTTACATTTTTCGTTGTTGTTAGGACAGTCGGGTCTTAAAAAATTTAATTAAAAATAACCACATCTCAGTGAAATATTACAACACAATCAAAGACGACATGTCATTCCACTTAGTCGATATGTATATGTATATACGTGAGAAAAAACCTAAAGGAAGTGTAAATCCAGTGGTGTCTCCTCTCAGAGGTGACTCCTCTCAAGGCATACGATATGTCACCCAAGAGTAATCAATGTAGCATCATATATATGCAAGTAGGGTTAGAGGGTTAAGTAGGGTGAAGTGAAAAGGGGGTAACCTCAGATACACAAACAAGAGACACAGGTGTAAAGATAAAGACGAAACGTTTATATAAGGGTTAATATAGTAAAAAGATCTAAGGTGTTTATTCGTTATGATATGCTATAAACAAAAAGAGAAAGACTAAATGAAGTTTAGAATACTGTCAGAGATCCAAGTAGGTGTAGAGACGTTTATCGTGTTAACGTAAGGAAAAATGTCTACTCATTACCAGGTGACTTGGATCTTAAAAATGAGTCATTTTTGTATAAAGTTTTTAATTCCTGCATCTCTATCTGTCATCCAATTACCGACAGTCCCAGACTCCTCCTCCCCTTTTACTCCTCACTGATGATTGCCCATACCTGAACACCCTCGACTACTTTAAAAGACCTCAATCTATTACCCTTGTCAACGTGTTAAAACGCTTATATGATTTTCGGTGACTTAATATGTGAAATTTATCACTTAAAATACCATAACTTTAATGTAAAGTAAAAAAAATTTGATTTTTTTTCTTTTTAGTATATGAAAAAAAATCTGTATGTTCTCTACTTTCTTAAATAGTACTCGGTTTTAAGTAAAGTTTTTTACAATTTCTTTTAGAATACTCGTCTTCCTTTTACTATGGTCTACCTCTATGTCTAGATGTGTTTCCTTATTTCTCGTGACATTTACCATTGATACACTATTCATACACTGAAAAAGAGTAGATTTAGAGAAATTTTCTACTGACGAAAAATTTGACTTTTACTACTACTTTATTATTCTTCTTAGTAATACCTCAAGTATTGTAAACATTCATTTTATTTATATTTTGTTGTTATCGTATTTCTCTCCCTCCACCGTAGTGTTGGATATTTTTGCGTGTGTCACACTCACACTCGGTTGTGGAAGTGTGTAACGACTACTCTTACATTCTACCTTGCGGGTGAAGTCTTCTTGGAAAACCGAAAAAAAAAAATTCAATTTGTATATGGTTGGGATGGTGGTCGGCAAGGTGAGAATCGATAAAAGGGTTCTCCTTTCTTTCACGTGGACACACAAATCAGTGAGTCAACACGGACTGAGAAATGCTGGGGTACCTGACATCGACCGGTCCAAGAAGACAGGTACCTCTGAGAGGTCCGTTCCGATGAGCTCACCCAACGGTACGGGAGGAGGTCCCCTAAAAGGGGTGGGTCCCTCCCTTGGGTCCAGAGGGCGTAACATCCACCTAAGAAATGGTAGACTCGATGCTCCCTTCGGTTTTCTTTCGTATATAGGCACGTTTCTGGACATGTAATTACACATATCGTCGAAATAAACACTATCAGTACACAAGTGAGTAGATTCTGAGTGTTGGAATGTCATAGGATAGTCCATCTAAGAGAGTAATTGGGGTAAAAGGTTTCACAACAATCCTTACCCCCTCCCTTTACAACCCGACGGGTGAATTTTAACAGGTGGTGTACCTGAATATTATCGTGAACTGAGTTTAATATATGTGTGTGTATATATTAACATAAAGTATATGAAATATATAGAGTAAAATATAAATGTAAAGATAATATTAATACGATAAATTATATAGAATAAAATATATAATATTATTATCGTGGAGTTTCACCCAACAAAGACGACGGAGTTTCACCCAACAACGACGACGATTCAGTGACGTCATCACAGGTCGAAAAACGCTTGGGTACCTGATATCGGGTAGTCCGAGGAGACAGGTACCCTAAGACGTCCGTTCTTATGACCTCACCCAAGGGTACGGGAGGGAGGTCCTCTAGAAGGATAAGGTCCTAATTTGGGTATCGAGAATACAGAGGTCGTAACCGTCCGTCCAAGAAATGGTGATCGTGGTGGACCCTTCGGGGTTTCACCCAACCCTTCAAGTGTAAATTACTATGTATATTACATGTATACACCACTGGATCGTACAACATACATGAGTTATTACACTAACTACTGTTACTACTAAAATGTCATCCCGTTACTATCAGGGTTTTAGTACAAGTCAAGTCAAGTCAGCGAGTCAACACAGGCTGAGAAACACTGGGGTACTTAGCGTCGTGAGGTCCGGAGGGACAGGTAGTGGTAGAGGGCCTCAAGTGAGTCTGAGTGCAGGTAGCTCAGTCACTACGGTAGGTCGGTAGAGTAGGAGACAGCAGGGGAAGGCGAGGACGAGGTTTAGGGAGGGTCGTAGTTTCAGAAAAGGTTTCTCAGTTCAGAAGCGTACTCCACCGGTTTCATGACCTCAAAGTCGAAATCGTAGTAAGGAAGGTTTCTTTAGGGTCCCGACTAGAGGAAGTCTTACCTGACCAACTTAGAGGAACGTCAGGTTCCCTGAGAGTTCGTAGAAGAGGTTGTGGTGTCAAGTTTTCGTAGTTAAGAAGCCGCGAGTCGGAAGAAGTGTTAGGTTGAGAGTGTAGGTATGTACTGGTGACCTTTTTGGTATCGAACTGATCTGTCTGGAATCAACCGTTTCATTACAGAGACGAAAACTTATACGATAGATACATCTGTCTCCCATATTAACTCTCTTAAAACCTACGTGTCCTACAAAGTAGTACATAGAAACAACAACAAGTCAGTGAGTCAACACAGACTGAGAAACGTTGGGGTACCTGACGTTGNNCCTCAAGTGAGTCTGAGTGCAGGTAGCTCAGTCACTACGGTAGGTCGGTAGAGTAGGAGACAGCAGGGGAAGGCGAGGACGAGGTTTAGGGAGGGTCGTAGTTTCAGAAAAGGTTTCTCAGTTCAGAAGCGTACTCCACCGGTTTCATGACCTCAAAGTCGAAATCGTAGTAAGGAAGGTTTCTTTAGGGTCCCGACTAGAGGAAGTCTTACCTGACCAACTTAGAGGAACGTCAGGTTCCCTGAGAGTTCGTAGAAGAGGTTGTGGTGTCAAGTTTTCGTAGTTAAGAAGCCGCGAGTCGGAAGAAGTGTTAGGTTGAGAGTGTAGGTATGTACTGGTGACCTTTTTGGTATCGAACTGATCTGTCTGGAATCAACCGTTTCATTACAGAGACGAAAACTTATACGATAGATACATCTGTCTCCCATATTAACTCTCTTAAAACCTACGTGTCCTACAAAGTAGTACATAGAAACAACAACAAGTCAGTGAGTCAACACAGACTGAGAAACGTTGGGGTACCTGACGTTGTGTGGTCCGAAGGGACAGGAAGTAGTAGAGGGCCTTAAACGAGTTTGAGTACAGGTAACTCAACCACTACGATAGGTTGGTAGAGTAGGAGACAGTAGGGGAAAAGGAGGACGGAAGTTAGAAAGGGTCGTAGTCCCAGAAAGGATTACTCGACTGAGAAATGTAGTCTACCGGGTTCATAACCGCAAAATCAAAATCGTAGTCAGGAAGATTACTTATAAGTCCCAACTAAAGGAAATCCTAACTGTCTGAACTAGAGGAACGATAGGTTCACTAAGAGTTCTCAGAAGAGGTTGTGGTGTCAAGTTTTAGTAGTCAAGAAGTCGCGAGTCGGAAGAAATACCAGAAATAAATTGAATCTCTTCAATTGATATCCCTTGAGAAAAAAAGATTCTTTTAACGGGATTTAAAATTATTTTATAATGACTTAAGACCTTTGTCACTCACTCCAAAGTAAGGAAATCGTCTGAAGCAAGGAAATCGTTTATCTGTTTAACGAACTTTGATCCAGGTTTAATAGACGGAGTCTCGGAAGTCAGTACTTTGGACATTATGGACTATCATCATATCAACAGACTCGTCTCTATAGCCCCATATTTTAATCTTTAGGACAAAAAATTTCTGTTTAGAGGAAAGGGTCTTCCCGTTTAAGTGGGTCACCTTATGACTGAAATCAACCGGACCCTCTTCGTCCACTGTCGAATAATCTGACCCGTTCCTGTAATTGAGAAGTGTATTAGGAAAAAAATTAAAATTGAAAACCGACGTGACACGTCGTACACCCTAGAAGGGGACACGAGTCAGTGATTCAACACAACCTGAGAAGCGCCAGGGTACCTGATATCAGGTGATCCGAGGAGACAGGACCCTAAAAGGTCCTTTCTTATGACCTCACACAACGGTAAAGGAGAAGGTCCCCTAGCAGAGGTGGGTCCCTAGCTTGGGGGTAGAGGGTTCAGAGGACGTAACCGTCCGCCTAAGAGATGGTGACTTGGTGATCCTTCGGGAAGGACTCAAAGGGGTGGTCCATAGTTTGGGAGTCGGTGGACGTCACTTTCACCCCAGAATTGGTCACCTGACGTTCCCTTCAGGGTCAAGAAGTGTATAATGTCGTTAGTTTTGTGACAAATAACAACTGTAGACTAACGTGCTCATTAAGCACTACAAGTCTCTTTTTATTCTTTTGTACTGGTTCGTTCTTCCCTGATAGTATTAGCATCAGAGTATTAAGGGAGATAATTACGGAATCACCTTTAGGAAGTCTTGGAAAAGATGCATGAAAGTTTCTTTGTTTTTTACCCGATTATCGTGTTACATGTGAAAAATTATTTGACGAAAGAAGTGAACGGTTACATAAGACTTTAAAAAAGTAAAGTTTAACTACGTAAAGACGTTGTAATAATTTGAAACTATACCTATATTCTATTAGATAAACTAACCAAGGTATTAAGAATTGTAAAGGTTATTAAACTATAAGGTTTGTTCCGAAACGACTCGTAGAAACTAAAATGGGGGACTAAGACGTTTAATAGTAGTGACTATAAAAGGAATCCTATTGAAGATATCTTCTCCTTAAAGAAACAGTTTCTTGTACTTATAAATTTTCTACGAAAGTATACAAAAGGTTATCCGGGAAGTCTCATCAACATGATTAAATAAAAAATTTAATTAAAAATAACCTCGGATCAACTAAATGTTACGATAGAATCAAAGTCCACATGTCGTTTCACCTAGTCGGTATGTATATGTATATAGGTGAGAAAAAATCTAAGAAAAGGGTATGCCTAGTAATGTCTCATGACTCGTCTCAAGGGACGCGACATGTTCATCAAGAATAATCAATAGACAAGATATATACACACGTATACATTTAGGGTTAGAGGGTTAAATAGAGGCGAAGGGGGTCAACGTGGTTAAATGATGAAGGTGACAGTCACGTATACGACAACGAAAGTTGTTCGAGGTATTCTCTTCGCACACTATTTGAGTACATAATGACAGGGAAAAATAGACACTCCTCGGTTTATATTCCGTTTACTTTATCGAAAGGAATAGATCTAACCCTAATCCAAACCTCCGAGTCTCATTAATTCGTTTTCCTAAAGAGGTTTCAACACCTGGAACTTTGTAATCGGCTACCTATGTTTATCTTCATCTTCTTTTTCTTTTCGGGTGAGTTCCGTTCCATTTCGTTAATTGTCACACAAAAACGATGACTGGAAGATTTTAGCAAGGACACAGTACGATTCAACGATGTCAGCCCAGGTCGGGAAACACTAGGATACCTGACATCGGGCGGTCCGAGGAGACAGACAATCTAAAAGGTTCGTTCTTATGACCCCACCCAACGATAAAGGGAGAGGTCCCGTAGAAGAACTGGGACGCTAACTTGAGCAGAGGACACAGAAGACGTAACCGTCCACCTAAGAAATGGTGACTCGGTGGACCCTTCGAACTTCCATTCCCTTAGACAAAGTTAAGTTACACCTCGTCTTTGCTTACAAGAACAGATAAGTTCTAAGGAAGTGGAGGGGTCGAAAAAAGTAATTATTGGACCAGGAACAATGCCGTGACCCGTTATGATGAGAAGATAGAGAGACCGGTACCACTGACCAAGTCTCTACCCGAATACTGGGGTCAGTCTCGTTAGTCTTAGGAATCCGTTTGTAAAAGATTGACCTGACCAGAAAATAAGAGAAAACCAGTGACTTTAAAAATCGACATCGGGGTTGTGACAACCTCCCGTACAAGGGACGACCCACGTCTTTCAGATAGACGTTCTCCTCCAGAAATCGTGTTCAAAAGGATTGCACTTAATCACTACTCAACTAACTAATTAATCTCTCGTACTCCACGGTTGGTTGACCGTGACAATATTGGAGTAGGTCTTGACCGTTCGTCTATCCTTTTTTTTTCAACCTTCGTTGTGGTTGCCACTACAGACTCACTGAAGTACGAAACAAATAGGGTCGTAGTCCAACATTTCAACAATTGTTACACACGTCCAGTAGGATCACTATTTCTATCATCTCCATCATTACTCAGTCATGAGAACTCATTCTCGGTGTTCATCGTATCTTTATTTCCCGTTGATACTTGGACCTTGGATCTTCCTGAATCTAAGTGCGTTCCAATTATAACAACTGGATCAAGGTTTATCCCTTTCCTGATGTAGTTCCGACATATAACAGTGCAACGAATAAATTGAATATACGTCTCATGTAGTACTCTTTACGACCCGACCTAATTTGTGTTCGATCTTAGTTCTAACGACCCTCTTTATAGTTATTGGAGTCTATACGTCTACTGTGATGGGAATGTCGTCTTTCGGCTCTTGATTTCTCGGAGAACTACTTTCACTTTCTCCTCTCACTTTTTCAACCGAATTTTGAGTTGTAAGTCTTTTGATTCTAGTAACGTAGGTCAGGGTAGTGAAGTACCGTTTATCTACCCCTTTGTCACCTTTGTCACTGTCTGAAATAAAACCCCCCGAGGTATTAGTGACGTCTACCACTGACGTCGGTACTTTACTTTTCTTTGAACGAGGAACCTTCCTTTCAATACTGGTTGGATCTGTCGTATAACTTTTCGTCTCTGTAATGAAACGGTTGTTTCCAGGTAGATCAGTTTCGATACCAAAAAGGTCATCAGTAATTACGTACACTCGACCTGATATTTCTCGACTCACGACTTCTTGACTACGAAAACTTGACACCACAACCTCTTCTGAGAACTCTCAGGGAACCTGATGTTCCTCTAGGTTCGTCAGCTAGGATTTCCTTTAGTCAGGACTTATAAGTAACCTTCCTGACTACGACTTTGACTTTGAGGTTACGAAACCGGTGGACTATACTTCTTGACTGAGTAACCTTTTCTGGAACTACAACCCTTTCTAACTTTCGTCCTCCTCTTCCCCTGTTGTCTCCTACTCTACCAACCTACCGTGGTAGCTGAGTTACCTGTACTCAAACGACGTCAGACACCCCTATGTTTCTCAACTTGTACTGACTCGCTGACTTGATTTGACTTATAACAACTGCTATTCACAACCTTATTTTCTTATATCCAGTAATTTCCGATACGAAGAGTCATTCCTTTCTTAGGATATCGTTAGATTTCTCCACTTCCTTTTAGATGAATTTAAATTTAGATAGACTAATGGGTACACTTTACGGTAAAATTTCATTTTTGGTTCTGTGTTAAAAAATGTATGATTTGTCGATTAATGTCATGTCAATATTTCAAGGATAAAATACAGGGTCCTTGTATTAGAATTTAACGTTGATCACTCTAAACCCTTTAGAAGTCCCTCTCCACAAACGTTACTCACAATTTCTAACGAACTGTATCATTACCTCTACCATATCTTTTTATAGGGTTCGATTCCTGTCATCGTATTTATTTTATGACCTCTCTAGACACTTACGTCACACGATGGAAAACATATTCTTTTTATTTGTCACGTATAATAAATGAACATACTTTCGAATTTCCAAGATATGTGAGTATTCCCGAAGGATCCACCGGGTCACTATTTCTTAGACGGACGGACACGTCCTTTCCGGTCAAGTTAGGGACCCAGTCCTTCTAGGGAACCTCCTCTTTAACCGTTGGGTGAGATCATAAGAACGACCTTTTTAGGGTACCTGTCACCTAGGACCGCCCACTATCAGGTACCCCAACGTTTCTCAGCCTGTGTTAAACTCACGGACTCGTGTGTGAATGCGTACGTATGAGGATTCTTGGATTATAGTCCCCAACCGATAACCCTCAGTCCTTACACTAGACCTACCTACCTCCTGTCCCGACCTCCCTTCTGAACAGTCACCTTGAGCTCAAATCAAGATAAACTTACTGTCTTAAATCACTTGTCATCCAAATTCCACCACAATCTAGTTCGTTTTAGAACTTACAAAACAATGTCCTAAACATTAAGTCAAAGACCCACTACCTTTGGGTGACAACGACGATTCAGAGAAGTCAGCACAGGTTGAGACACACTGGGGTACCGGACGTCGGATGGTCCGAGGAGGTAGGTACCCTAAAAGGTCCGTTCTCATGACCTCACCCAACGGTAACGGAAGAGACACCTTTGAGTGATGTCTTAAAATTTGTATTTTGATTGGATCCGAAGGGACCACCGAGTCACCATTCTTTAGACGGACGATTACGTCATCTGTACCCAAGTTAAGGACCAGGACCTTGCGACAGTGTCCCGTTGATTCGGTCACTCGGTGTTAATGACTCGGATACGAGATCTCGGGTCCTCGGTGTTGATGTCTCGGGTGTGGGGCGTTGATGACTTCGGGTGCGTAAGATCTCGGGCAGGAGACGTTCTTCTCTTCGGTGGTGTTACTCTTCGAGTCCGTGGTCTTGTTCTTCGAGTCCGTGGTGTTGATCTCTCATCGAGCGTGTTGTTGTTTCTGGGCGTGTCGGTTTTTATTTAACAAAAATTTTCTGACTGGATTATGTCAGAAGTACCTTCCCCATTCATAAACGAGACATTATGGACTTTACGTTCGTTACAATATGAGAAAATAGAAGGTTTTATTTTGGTTTAAACGAAGTAAACAGTCTCAAACGTTTTTTTTTTTGGTTTTTTTTGGTCAAAACAACGTCTGTTTTCACACGACCCTCAAGAGGGGTGGGAGGGTTAAGGTAATCCTAGTACAATCTCCAGACCCTCGAATGTCTATTGGATTTTTTCTCAGTCGAAGGGATCATCGAGTCAACCATTTCTTAGACGGACGTCACGTCCTCTGGGCCCAAGTTAGGGACCTAACCCTTCTAGGGGACCTCGTCCTTTACCGTTTGGTGAGGTCATAGGAACGGACCTTTTAGGGTACCTGTTTCCTCGGACCACCCGACGTTAGGTACCCTAGTGTTCTCAACCTGTACTGGATCACTGAAGTGGTGGTGGTGGTTTCTCTTTAGTGAGTTGGACACCGGGTCTGAAACGACAAAGAAGGATAGGACCTCGTCCTGGTCAATGTATTAAACGTCCCGAGTCACGGTTTACTTTTGCGTCTCAGGAAACAAGTTTTTAACAACTCTTAAAGTTCTACCACTGTCGTCTCGTGACCTAGGGTCACACCCCGGGAAGACACACACTCACGTGTCTAGACAGAGTCTGGGTTCTTCGACCGAGACAGACTTCCGTCCGTCGGAGTGTTCCTGATATGATGAAACGTTTTGATTCGAGGTCCTCAGAGATGATCTCATTCTACACTCCGGTTGTCCTAATGTCACCACGGGTTCCCCAGATAGAGGATCTTGCGAAAGGTTTGGAATCACACGTACGTTTAGTGTTCCATAACGATCCTACGTCTAAGATTGAGGTCTCATCCAGACCCCATCGTAAACTCTAAGACGCAAAAACGTCTGAAGGTGTACAACGACAAAGAAGTCCAGAACAAAAGGTGTAAAACTAGGTGCTTCGCAATGTGGTATTGGGACACGACACACGAACCAACGAGTCAGTATAGACTGAGTCGGGATACCTACCGAGGAGACAGCTACTCTAAAAAGTCCGTTCTTATGACCTCACGCGACGGTAAAGGAAGAAGTCCTCTAGAAGGACTGGGTCTCCAACTTGGGTACAGAGGACACAGATGACGTGACGTCCACTTGAGAAATGGGTGACTCGGTATCCCCTCTGAGGTATTGGAATCTACGTGCGTTGGTTGGGAGTCTGAGAGGAGGACTGAGAGGTTCTTAAGTATGGACCACAGGTTAGAAAATAGAGTGTTTCGGAGTCGACGATTCCCGTCCCTTCCTCCATTTATAGGGGTAAGTCAGATATTGGATCTTCTGTTCATTATGAACTTAAAGGAGTAGTCCTATGGACCTGACCAGATAAAATATTTCTATTTCCTTTACAGTCGTACTCCGTACCCTCTTTTTTTGTACTTCTTTACTCTCCGTCAATATTAACGCGTTCTCAAACTATTCCGGGACTCCTAATCTTACCTTCGTCTGTCCTCTCCGAAAAGTTTCCAGTTGGATCTACCGACTCCTTCGGTTGATCCTCCTCTCCCTCTCTCTCCTTTACCTCCATTCAGGTCTCAAAACTCGGACCTATACGGATGTTACTATTCCTATGGTAATTGGGTCCTCCCGTCTTTCCTGTCGTCGAGACTCTTCTGTATTCAAGTCAAGTCAATTACGATTCAAAATCCCCGACATGTAGACCCGAAAGGTTCACCGAGTCGTCATTTCTTAGGTGGATGGTTACGTCCTCTGCACCCAAGCTAGGGACCCAGTCCTTCTAGAGGACCTCCTCCTTTACCGTTTGGTGAGGTCATCAGAACGGACCCTTTAGGGTACCTGTCTCCTTGGACCTCCCGATGTCAGGTGTCCTAGTGTTTTCTCAGCCTGTGCTGAATCGCTGATTTGTTGTTATAGGAATATAATCCTCTTTAGGATCCGTAGATTCATTCATCTTTAGTCTCGTTTTACTACTTTCTTTATATAACTACCCATAGTTTATTCGTACCTACATTTTACGTTTCCAAAAACTTTATTCTTACACTCCTGTGTACAAGTGACTCACCTTCTTCAGATTTTATTACCCACCTCTGGACAAAACCATCACGTCCCGTCACGATGATTCTTCAAGATCCACTTTATCTTTCGCAACGAGAACTTGTCCATACGTCGTAAAAGAAGAGAGTGTTTGACACTATAATAGAAATATTTTTATCTGATCAGGTCCATAGGACTACTCCTTTAGAAAGTTTTTTAGAAACTTCGAAGGACCTTTCGGATAAGTCAGGGACGGTATAGACGACAGTAATTTATATAATTATCTTAGATCTTACGACCTCAATGAACAGACGACGGAAAATACTCGTGACGGACATGTGTTTTACCAGAAGACACAAGAGTAAATTACACCATGCATTTAAAGAATAAAAAAATAAAATTACCGATTGTTGAAATGTCCCTTTTTTTAGTATACATATTTTGTCGAACGATGTCGAAAAATCTTCAAAGAAGATAGGAATAGTCATATGTATGTGTACTAATTATACAAAGAACACCCTGACCGACACTTAGTAACCACACATTCAACAAATTACTGGTGTTTGAGGTAGGAGGGACAAATATTGTGAGAAACGTCACGCTGGATCTACAAGAAGGTAGTTCTATTCCTTAGATAAAGGAGGATAGAACTTAGAGAAGGTCGGACCACTGATTGAAACTCATTGTTCTCTTACATCAAAGAGGAAAGAAAAAAATTACTTTACTCCGTTCCAATAATAATGTCAAATTTTAGAACCGAACGTCCAAGAAGTAACGCCGGACTCCCGAATCAACGGGGTCCGGTGTACCCTAGAATCAAGGGTCTGGTCCCTAGTTCGTGTGTGTCGAGGACGTAACCTTCTTTCTAAGAAAAAAAACCTTCCGTCTAAGAATCGGTAACCTGGTGGTCCCTTCACTATTCTCTAAACACCAAAGAAGAAAGCGGTACAACGGTGGTAGGATATTTCTTCGAACTGGATCGGAGGGACGCCGGATGGGAAATGAGTTGCGGTTTTAGGTCGGTACACTCACTTTGACTCTGGCAGTCCGGGGTCAACTCGACGGTCTACTGACATCAGTGCTCACACGGGGGTCCGGTCCGGTCGATTTTGGGGTACGTCGAATTGGGTCGGGTTCACACACTCGTTTATGTTACCAACGAAATTTGGTGATTTGAAATCCCTTAAGGACTACCAGACCACCAATCCTGAGAGACAACAGTCACAACTCCAGCACCCAAGTTAGAAACCGATCCCTTGATTTTACGACGTTCAGTGTCTCACACGGGGGTTTGGGTTATTTGAAATCCATTAAATATACCTTATATCTATTAACTATATTAAACCATGTAATATAAACGTAAGATTAAAACCTTAATAGTAATAAACCCCATATTAAAACATACATAAACTTGTTCAACATTCTATAAAACATACGAATATGTGTCAAGATACCATAAGGAAATGGTGACAAATGAATTGGAAAAGGGTTATTAATCTGTAAACCACACATATGTCTAAAGGTAAAAATACCAATTATGACAAGGTTCTTAGAAAAATGTTGACCAGAGATTAAAAAAAACGAACAATAAAAGAATCCTAAAAAAAAATTGGATTTCACCTTAATCATCCATTTTACTACATTTCATATTTAAGAGTGATGTATAACTGACTGACGAAAGATTTTCTACCAATAGTTAAATGACACGTCGGTCGTTATATAAGTAGAGGGGTATGGGTCAATCGTTTGAAAGATTTTTAAATCGTTAAAACTAACGAATTCTTTGATAAAACCGGAGTGGAGAGTAAAACACCGTAGAATCAAGGGGTTGGTCCCTGACTTGGGACCCCGTACCGTCGCTTTGGTGACTCAGGATTGATGACTTGGTGGTCCCTTAAGGGTCGTTAAAATTTTAATTCTACATTGTATATACGTCGATTCATACGTTTAGAATTGATACATAGAACTAATTATAAATGTCTATATCTCTCGATCTGTCTCAAGTACATTAGTGGGGGTCTACTTCTTTACCTTGTAAAGATCGAGGGGTACATAAAGAGAACACCAGGAAAGGTCAGTTTGGTGGGGGTCTTCATTAGTGATGAAACTAAAAGTAGTGGTATCTAAATCGATTAGAACTTAAAGTATATTTATCTTAGTACGTATGACATGAGAGGATACAGAAGGAAGAAAACGAGTAATAGTATAGACATTCTAAGTAAGAACAAGAACGACACATACCGTCACCAAGTAAGAACACGTAACCATTATAATGGGAAACTCTTACGACGTCAAAGGAATGGATCAGAAGTGAACTACCTGTCAAGTCATTGAAGTCGAACCACGATAATTTGTTTCACAAAATTTGAAAAAGTGAATAAAATGATAAAGTTATCAGTATACGACTATAGAATCTTCACAAAGTCATGACTAAAGAAGTAAATGACAACCTCATGTTGACCGCTCCCAGATCTCTTACTCAGACTCACTCACTCGTCCCGGTCTAATACTTCCTGGAACACTCTCCGTGCCTCCTCGTACTTGATACACCGTGCCTGTCTCCCCTCAGTGACTCCCTAGACTTCGTCCTCTTCTTTGAATAGTTGGAACTGACAATCTTTTTACAGGGACGGTCATCCCTCCTCTTACCTACCACACTCCCTTTCAGACTTCCGTCTAAAGATCCGTCTTCTGTACCGTTATCGTATCCATTCTTTACTCGACCCGGACTCGATTGTGTCGTCGTTGTCTTGAATAATCCACAACTAGGAACTCCGTGCTCCTTCACTCTGTTCGATTGACGACCTATTGATTCTACCGTGATCTACGTAACTGATTCCGTTCCTTCCGTCTACCCCTCCGCCTATGTCGCGGCGTCCTTTCTATTGCGAAATTAAAACCTAAACAACTTAAACTCTATGGACACCTTGTAGGTCCACCTCTTCCGATGAACAGTTGACCAATACGTCCAGATCTGCCCGAGGGAACCATCGAGTCAACCATTTCTTAGGGGGACGTCACGTCCTCTGGGGCCAACCTAAGGACACAACTTTTCTGGGGGACCTCTTCCCTTACCCGATGGGTGAGGTCACAAGAACGGGCTTTCTTAACCTGTACCGACTCACTGAAAGTGAAAGTGAAAAGTGCACCCAGATCTCTAGACCTTCACCAGGATGATCTCCGTCTCTAAACCCTCTAGTGGTCGCGTATCCTCCTTCTTCTTGGACTTTCTATCTGTTCCGATTAATCTTATCATCAACTCCACCTACCTGTCCGTAACTTTTCCTTTCGGTTTCTTCGGGTTCTACTCTCCAGACTCTATTTACCCTTTCCACACCGAGAGTCTTCGGGTCCCCAACTTTTAAAGTTTTTTCTCCCATAGAGTCTCTCCTTCCACTCTATTTCTGACGTACCATTGAAGACCTAAACCTTCAGTCTAGCGACCACTCGAACGGTATCGTCAAGGTTTCTTCACTATCCACGTCCACGGTCTGATGTCGTTCGACTCTTTTGGCTCCCGTCATTAATCTGAAAGGAAAACCTTTTAAGTCACTGTCTATTTTTCTTTCTACTGTAATAGCTCCGGTTACAGTGAAAACAAAAAAAATTAACTATCTCTAGACTCATGGTTCGTGTCTGTCCCACTTCGGTAGGGGAGGACCTGACGAGGCATCCCTGGTGCGGCGCCTAGGTCGCGGAGACAACAGAAGGTTCGGGAGCAAAGACGGAAGAGATCAAAATTGTCTCTTAAAATACTAAGAAACAACAGAGGAGAGAACCAGATAATTAATATGAACAAATTTTTATATAAATTCGTAAAAGGAATCCCAAACGTTAGATGTAAATGTCGATTAAGTGAGATTACGAAGTGCCCATCACGTTCATAAAGTATTGTCATAATAGTTACGGAGGGAGGATAAAGAATATTGTAACGATAATGAATAAAGTGATTAAGTATTTGATATTAGCGACTTTCGTACCCAATATAATCACTTAGCACATCACTTTTAAATAGTAAACCTCATTAAAAGAGTATTTCAATAAACAATACGAGATGGGTTCACTACACTCAGACTCACTTGAGACCCTCAACCACTACCTGTCCCTCCGGACCGTACGACGCTAAGTACCCCAGCGTTTCTCAACCTGTGCTGACTCGCTGACTTGATTTGACTTGGGTTCACTGGACCACCATCTCTTAGAAGGACGGTCACATCCTCTGTGTCCTCTGGACTCAAGTTAGGGACCCAGTCCTTCTACGGGACCCCTTCCTTTACCGTTGGGTGAGGTTATAAGAGCGGACATTTTAGGGTACCTGTCTCCTGACATCAGGTGTCCCAGCGTTTCCCAGTCTGTGCTGACATCACTGAATCTTGTCGTGGTAAAGCATAAAATAATCACAACCACGAAAATTTGTATACACCGAAGATTGCACTACTGAAAATTTCTGTTCTACACTCTGTCTTCTCTTTTTAAGTCTAGTTCAAATACTACTTTTAAAGTCAGAAAACTTTGTAGAGTAACATGGACTCCTGGTACTTGAGTTCAACGAGATAAGGAAACACATGACATAATTTGTCGAATGTTTCATGCGTTACACAGGGACGTTTACCGTTTCTGTATATTGAGGTGTAGGGTCAGTAAAACTGTTTATATCACCGACTAATAAGATACACCGATAATCTTAGAACTTTGTCTCATTTTGGTAACAAATTTTTTTCAGTGTTTGTTTACCATAGATTGATTTGAATTTTCGAAAATTTGTCGTTTCGTTTGGTATCTGTGTTACTTTTTTGTTGGATATTTGATCCCTTTTTATAAACGTTTACTACGATGGTTATTCCCTAATTAAATTTGTATATATATATACGAATTTATATATATGTTTCGTCGTGTATGTCGAATTGCAGTTTTGTCTTG
This sequence comes from Capra ibex, assembly GCA_006410555.1. Lineage (NCBI taxonomy): Eukaryota > Metazoa > Chordata > Mammalia > Artiodactyla > Bovidae > Capra > Capra ibex. Next base: position 35,358,283 of record SJYO01040405.1, on the reverse strand, counting down.
TTTGTTTTATTGGGTCCCGTCTTCTGGATTTATCCGTAAAGAGGTTCCTACTGTATGTTTATCGGTTGTCAGTATATCTTTCTATTAATTGTAGTGATTAATAATCTCTTTACGTTTAGTTTTGTTAAGAGTGTGACGAGTCTTGACAACACAGGTTGAGAAAATCTGGGGTACCTGACGTCGTGTGGACCGAAGGATCAGGACTGATAGAGGGCCGTAAACGAGTTTGAGTAGTGGTAACTCAACCACTACGGTAGGTTGGTAGAGCAGGAGACATCGAGGGAAGAAGAGAACGGGAGTCAGAAAGGGTCTCAGTCCTAGAAAAGGTTACTGAAACGAGAAGTGTATTCTTACTAGGGTAGTTTTACAAATATCCTGAAGACACCACCGTGTCACCTATTCTTAGACGGACAGTCACGTCCTCTGGGTCCAAACTAGGGACTAGACCCTCCTGAGGCGTACGTCATCGTTGATTCAGTGTTGATGACTCGGGAACGAGACGTTGGACACGAGGCGTTGTTCTCTTCGGTGGTGCTACACTTCGGTCGTGCGGTGTTCCTTCTCGTCCGGGACGAACGACGTTGATCTCTTTCGGGTCTCGTCAGTTTTTATTTATACACACATATATATATACATATATAAAAATTTTCTAAACGAAATTTTTTTTATTTCAGATGTTTCTTAAAGGGACCGTCAGGTCCTTCTAAGGTGTGCGACGTCCCGTTGATTCGGTCTACGGTGTTGGTGACTCGGGTACGAGATCTCGGGTGCACGACGTTGACGACTTCGGGTGTCCGGGATGTCGGGTATGAGGTGTTGTTCTCTTCGGTGACGTTGTTCTTCAAACACTTGGTGTCGACCTGTCATCGGGGACGAGTGGGGTTGTTTCTCGGTCACGTCGGTTTTTCATCAGATGTTTATTATTTACGATCGTTCCCACACCTCTTTTTTCTTGTGAGGATGTGACAACCATCCTACATTTAACCACGTCGTCGATGTCTGTCATGGCTCCCGGGAATTTTTTGACTTTTATCTCAATGGTATACTAGAACGTTAAGGTGAAGGTATGTGTATAGGTCTTTTTTGAGATTAAACTTTTCTATGTACGTGGGATCACAAGTAACGTGGTGATAAATGTTATCGGTTCGTACCTTGGTTGTATTTACAGGTAACTGTCTACTTAATTATTTCTTCTATACTATGTATATATGTTACCTTATGATGAGTCGGTATTTTTTCTTAGTTTATTACAGTAAACGTCGTCGTACCTACCTGGATCTTAAATAGTATAATTCACTTCATTCAGTCTGTGTCTTTCTGTTTATGGTATACTATAATAAGTATACACCTTAGATTTGTTTACTATGTTTACTTGAATAAATACTTTGTCTTTATATGAGTGTCTGTATCTTTTGTTCGAATACCTATGGTTTCACCCATGACTTAAGCCCTGACTGTATATGTGTGATAATACATATTTTGTCTATTTGTTCTTGGTTGACATGTTGTGCCCCTCGATGTGAGTAATAGAACATTATTTATTGGATATTACCTTTTCTAAATGTACGTGTGTGTGTGCGTACATATGTATATACATATAGACTTAATGAAGCGACATGTGAACTTTTGATTGTGTTGTAACATTTAATTGATATGAAGTTATTTCTATTCTTTCTTTTTTAGTGTCAACCATTTTTACGAGTCCTTTACGTAAGTAAATCATCGGAAATAAATAACAGGTCTTTTCCTTTTGAGTGGGTTGTCATATTAGTCAGTTGTATAATCACTGTACATTGTAATACGGTACCTTTTCCGTTACCGTGGGGTGAGGTCATGAGAACGGACCTTTTAGGGTACCTACCTCCTCGGACCGCCCGACGGCAGATACCCCAGCGTGTCTCAGCCTGTACTGACTTCACTGAATCGTCGTCGTCGTCGTTGTAATACGGTTGTTTCAAAACACACTATTTGACTTGTTGTTAACGAACAGATCGGTCCAACTACTCAGTCATCTAAAATGGTTATTTACAGAATCGTGTTGTAAACATTCTAAATATTTATTTCTACTTTTAACTCTCGAAAAAAAAAAAAAAAACGACGACGACGTTTCTCGAGGGATTTGTTCAGTTCCGGTTGTATGAACATTACATATGAACAGAAACATGGACTTCTCGACACACTTGTAAACATTACTGGCTCGGGTAGTTGCCAACAGAGGTCCTTTACGAAACGGAGATTACTCGTTTCTTTTAAGACTGAAACAAGTGTTGTATGACAAAAAGAAGTATCTCTCCACGACTACAGTTTCGGACAATTTGTTTTTTAAAATTTTCAGATCTGTTACACTGTTTTTGGTGGTTGAAATAATTTTTCTCTTGTTAAGTGAGCTCTTATAAAAAATTTGACACCTTTGTAGACCTATTTCTCGTGTATTTAGACAATGGTTGTCCTTAAATCACCGAATCGTCTCTTTCTTAAGAGTCGTCCTCAAATCCAATTTTCTACTTAGTATTTTAGGGTCTCTTTTGTAAAACTGAAGTTCTCTATCCAAGAACCTAACTTTTCTTTACTTTTAAACTGTTTAATACAAGGTTTCCCTTTATAACTGTACAAAGGTGACAACTAATCCAAACTTCCACTCCTTCCCAGAGACGTTCGGAGTGTAGGATAACTTTTGGTGAACCGTTTTGGTGTCTTAGAGTGACTTAGTGTCAGGGACACGACCCCGAAGGGACTACCGAGTCGGTCATTTCTGAGGTGGACGTTACTTCCTCTGTGTCCTCTTCGGCCAAGTCAGGGACTCAACCCTTCTAGGGGACCTCCTCCCGTACCGTTGGGTGAAGTCATAAGAACGGATTTTTCAGGGTACTTGTTTCCTTGGACTACCCGGTGTCAGGTGCACTAGCTTCTCTGAGTCTGTACTTACTTATACTCATACGTGGTGTCTGTCAGGAACATACGTGTTCCATATTGAGCTCGTTGAGTGTGAGGAACTTAGAAAACGAGTCGGACTCTTGACATGGAAATTCCCTTCTCTTCCTTCTGAAGGGACCAGAGGGAAGAGAAGAGAATTTGGTGAATTAGGGAATTGGTCACAATTCTTAGACGGGAGGTACCGTCCCTAAGAGTGGGGACCATTTCCTTGATTCGAGGGTACACGTTGATTCGGACGCGAACCGTTGATGACTCGGACGAGTACCTTTCTAGGGCTTACGACGTTGATTCTGGACTACGTCAGTTTAATTTTTTATATTTGTTTATTATTTCAGGTGAAATTATCTAATTTTTTTTTTTCTTCCTGAAAAACTTGATGTCAGACATATAAATTTACTCCAAATGTTCAGGACCTAAGGAAACTTTTTTATCCTGGGGTGATAAGTACCCTTCCCCCGAAAGGACTATCGAGTCAACTATTTTTTAGACGGACGTTAAGTCCTCTGGGTCCAAGTTAAGGACCCAGCCCTTCTAGGGAACCTCTTCCCTTTCCGATGGGTGAGGTACCGGACCTCTTAAGGTACCTGACATATCAGGTATCCCAACGTTTCTCAGTCTGTACTGACTCACTGAAAATGAAAGTGAAAAGTACCCTTTTGTTACTAATAAAACGACTTCAAAAATTGAAGAGAATTTACACATCTATTCGAAACGTATAAATTGGTCACAGTCTTTAACAGAGTAAAGTCAACTTTTACTTTCGAGTCACAACCTGGTCGTTTTTTTTTTTTTCCGTGTAAAGTTAATTTTCCATTTAAAGTAAGAAATCAAAATCAAAGTATTTCTTATCAAAATTACGAAAATATATCAGACTATTTTCTCTAATACGTTAATCATATATACAACATTAAAACGTCAACGATCCGGACATACCCTCGAACTAGTACAGTGAGTCATTCCTTTAGGAAAGTATATCACGACTTAGTTCGACAGAATCCAGTATTAAAAAAAAAAAAAACCGACACGATGTACCGAACACCCTAGAATCAAGGGACTGGTCCCTAACTTTGGTCCGGGAACCAACATTTTAGTGTCTCAGAAAAAAAAAAAAAATTTAAAAAAAAAAAAATCGGTGTGGTACACCGTACACCTTAGAAGCAAGGGACTGGTCCCTAGCTTGGTCACTGGGGACGTCAGCTTCTTCCCTGGTGGTAAGAATTGGTGACCTGGTGCTCCCTTCAAGGTTTTAGTGTCTCAGAATTGGTAACCTGGTGGTCCATTAAGGGAGAATCCAGTATAATAATAAGTATAACGAACCAAATATTAAAAACGTTGAAAAGTCGTAACAGTTATTTAAAGTACAACATTTATTATAATTAATTTTATTATATACTAGAAATGTATTCAATTTATATGAGGGGGGAAATTTTTAATTTAAAGTAAAACATAATTCGATCAATAAACTGTTTTTATTTAATATAAACGGAGTACTCAAAATTTATAAATACTGTTCCGTTATTCCTCTGTTTAAAGTCGTTTTCATTCGATTAAAATCGATAAACTAAGAAAAAGTTTCTGTACCAATTTTCTTTGAAATTCACTCCTTTTGTTTGTGAGAACGTGTATAGTATATACTGTATGATTGGAGTAATCTTATAGTGAATCATCCTTAAAGACTATTCTTAAAGTCTTATCAACCAATTCTATTTTTTAGTTCATCCATAATACTCAATTGTAGAAACCAGTCATCCTTCTTGGTGTGTTTTATCATCCAATTAGTAAATCAATTTTATTTGTCTAGGAGTTTTTTCATAAATAAGAGATGAGTTTTTTTAGTAACCTTCAATAATGACCTAACAACATAGATGTTAAATAACTAGTACGACTTTGACATATTGAGTATGACCCTGAACTTGGACCAACCGGTCCTGAACTTGGACCGGTTTTAGGTTAAATCCTGAGTTTCCAACAGTTTTAGGTACTAGAAGGTTCACTCTAGTGTGTGAACAAAGTCGTGAATTACTTCGAGTCTAAGGACTATAAAATAACACCTTTCTTAACTCACTCTCTATTTCACTATCCATTCTTCACCCAAATAAATCTCTATGTTTGTCTCACACCTATTAAAGCCTTCCTTTCTCACCGGAACTTTATACCATACCAATCGAAGATACCCGACCCATTAAAGTATCCGATTATTGACCCGAAGGGACCCCCGAGTCTACCATTTCTTAGGTGGACGTTAAGACCTCTGGACCCAAGCTAGGGATCCAACCCTTCTAGGGGACCTTCTCCAGTACCGTTGGCTGAGGTCATAAGAATGGACCTCTTAGGGGTACCTGTTGGGGGACCGTTCGATTTACCGTCCAATTTACCTTCAACTGAGTAACGGTAGAACCTGGGTAAACCAAGGTTAGTCAAATATAATACAGGAACCCGATACGGTAAGAAAATTTCAAACACGGGACGGGTGAAGGAAGGACAAAGTTACGATTACATGATACACACACACGAGTCACCGAGTCAGTACAGGTCGAGAAACACCGAGATACTTGATTTCGGGAGGTCCAAGGAGACAGGTACCTTAAAAGGTCTGTTCTTATGACCTCGTCCGACGGTAAAGGATGAGGTCCCTTAGAAGGGTTGGAACCCTAGTTTGGGTGAAGGACGTAGAGGTCGTGACCGTCCACTTAAGAAATGGTGACTCGGTGGATCCTCGACATTCCCCTTTTTCTTTTTAATATATCTGTAAGAGACTTTTAATAAAGTTCTCAAGGAGGCCTCCCTTTTCTAACTCTTTCTAATACACTTGGAGACGCACCATAGACTTTTAACGAGACACGGAAAGGAAGAGTCATGTTTTATAAGATATCCCGGATAGTGACTTTTAAGAAATTTTTTCTTTTCTACTTAGTACAAGTACCGTAGGACATCATTTATATAACACTATACAGTGTTGTACGTCTTTCATTTTATTTTCCATATAGTGTCCCAGTCAACTGTTTCAGCAGTTTTTCTTTTGGTCCCGGGTTTCACCGTAGTGAAAATGATTTCGGGTCCTATGGTTTGGATCTAAATTATGGACTGGGTTAAAATCGAAGTCGAAAGGGGTCCTTACAGCAGAATTACCCAATCAGACCCCAAAAGACTAGTTGTGGTCACCCCATTAGACCCCCCGGGAGAGGGATGGGTGTGGGGTGGGAGTCTCTTTCTTACGTATTATTTTCGACAAAGCAAGGGAAGAGGTGTTTTCTTCTACTGAACAGGATTTTATTAGGAAACAAAAGAAAACGATTAGGAAAGAACAGGGTAAGAAGACCAATATTTTTTAAGGGTAAGACATGTTGAGGTCTCTCACAGAAAGAGAAGTAATCTACCCCACGACGACTACTTAGTAACTTATTTCGGTTGATCTAGAAGTCTAAATGAGTCATTTCAAACAAAATCCGAGTGGACTACCGAGTCAACATTTCTTAGGCGGACGGTTACGTCCTCTGTACCCAAACTAGGGACCCAACCCTTCTAGGGGACCTCTTCCCTTACTGATAGGTGAGGTCATAAGAACGGACCCTTTAGGGTGCCTGTCCCCTAGGACCTCCCGATGTCAAGTAACCCACCGTTTTCTCAAAATATACTGAGTCACTGACTTGTTGTTGTTGTTGTTTATGATTTTTCTAATTAAACAATTCCTATCTATTAAAATTAAATATATAACACATTATGACCTCACCAAACGGTAAAGGAGTAGGTCCGTTAGAAGGTTTGAGTACAGAGGACGTAACCGTCCAACTAAGAAGTGGTGTCACGGTGGACCCTTCGGGTATACACATTTAATATATAATCTCATTTTGGTATATATTAAAATTATTAAATAAAGACATAGAATTGTCTAACAAAATTATTGAAGAAAGACATAAGATCGTCTAGTTCCCGTATGTGTGAGTGAAACCTTTGATGACGGAATTAGTGTCTTAAGGATCAGTGTGGGCATATGGATTACAGTCAACTAAAAGCTGTTTCCACGACTCTGGTAAGTTATCACTTTCTTGTCAGAGCAGTCATTTAATATGACCTTTTGACCTACCGGTGTTCGTTTTCTTCCTTTAACTTGGGTATTGAGTGTGTTATATGTTTTTAATTAAGTTTTACGAAATTTCTAGATTTATATTCTCTATTTGGATATTTGAGAATCCCCTTTTGTACCCCATTTAAAACTACTGAAGTCAAACCGTCACCTAAGAATCTATACTGAGGTTTTAGTGTTCGTTGTTTGTGTAGTCTGAAGTATTTTTAAAATTTTTTTTTTGAAAACATGAAGTTTCCCGTAATATTTCTTTTGTTTTTGAGGTGTCTTGCCCTCTTTTTATAAACATTTAACACAGTTTTAACTCGTCCTGGGACGTCCCGGGAAGACCCCCGGACAAATGGGACAAAGAACAAACATCTTTCTCCGAAATAAAGGTCCGGGAAGTAATTCAAGGTTTCACGTCTAAGTTGTCAATAATTATTCTTTCACTTCCTTACGTCTATCTTTCTTTTTAGTCTGTTCGTGTCTTTCATTACTATCGAATTTGTTAACAAATAACAAGTGAGTGATTCAATACAGATTGAGAAACGCTGGGACATCTGATATCGTTCTGTCCAAGGAGATAGGAGGTGATAGATGGTCTCAAACGAGCTTAAGTACATGTAGTTCAGTCACTACGATAGATTGGTGGTAGTAGGAGATAATGGGTGAAGAGGAGGACGGAAGTTATAAAGCGACGTAGTCCCAGAAAAGGTCACTCAGCCAAGAAGCGTAGTCCACCGGCTTCACAACCTCAAAGTCGAAGTCGTAGTCAGGAAGGTTACTTATAAGTCCCAACTGAAAGAAATCCTAACTGACGTAACTACTAGAGGTCAGTTAGGTCCTGAGAGTTCCCTGAGAGTTCTCAGAAGAGGTTGTGGTATGAAACTTTCGTGACTAAGAAACCACAAGTCGGAAGAAATGCCAGGTCAAGAGTGTAGGTATGTACTGATGACCTTTTTGGTATCGAAACTGAGGTATCTGGAAACAGTCGTTTCACTACCGAGACGAAGAATTATGTAACAGATTCAAACAGTATCGAAAAGAAGGTTCCTCATTCGTAGAAAATTAAAGTACTGACATCAGTGGTAGGTGTCACTAAAACCTCGGGTTCTTTTATTTCAGACAGTGACAAAGGGGTAGATAAACTGTACTTTACTACCCTGGTCTACTGTACTAGAATCAAAAGACTTACAACTCAAAATTCGGTCGAAGAAGTGAGAGAAGAAAGTGGAAGTAGTTCTCCGAGAAGTCAAGGAGAAACGAAAAACGGTAACCCCACCACAGTAGACGTATGTACTCCAACAACTATAAAGAGGGACGTTAGAACTAAGGTCGACTCAAAGTAGGTCGGACCGTAAAACGTGTTACATGAGACGTATATTCAATTTATTCGTCTCACTGTTATATCTCAGAAGTACATGAGGGAAGGGTTAAAACTTGGTCAGACAACCAGACTGACAACGAAGAACAGGACCAAAGAGTCCTCCGTCCATTTCACCAGACCACAAGGGTAGTAAATTTTTTAAAAGGTGTCAAACAACACTAGGTGTGTTAGTTTCCGAAACTACATCAGTTACTTCGTCTTTGTCCACAAAAAAAGACCTTAAGGGAACGTAAAAGATACTAAGTCACCGACAACCGTTAATCTAGAGACCTACATGTTCGACCTAAATCTTTTCCGTCTCCTTGGTCTCTAGTTTAGTGTCGTACCTTCCTTCCTTCCTCAGCGAGTCAACACAGGCTGAGAAACGCTGGGGTACCTGACATCGGATCGGAGACAGGCACCCTAGAAGGTCCGTTATCGTGACCTCACCTAACGGTAAAGGAAGAGGTCCCCTAGAAGGGCTGAGTCCCTAACTTGGGTCCAGAGGGCGTAACATCTGTCTACGAAATGGTAGACTCGGTGGTCCCTTCACACGGTTTTAATGAATTCTAAACCAGTAATTGCTAGACTTTCCTAATCTCCTTGAGTGTGTCCCGGTCCTTGATCCGGACAAGGATAATCGGTTTAACCTATCGGAGTATTAAATACCGTGTGACCCATCTCACGAATTTTCCTAGAATGGAGTCCTCACTTTTTATTAATTGGAAACTGATGTGTACCGGGACCAGAGTGGGTTGTTAACATTTAACTTTCCTAGTTTCACAAAGGTTAATAGAATTGACGTAAGGTTTTGTTTTAAGTCTCTATATGGGTTCCTATTTTTATCGGTGGAGGGTTGTTCCGTTTTGAGCATTACAGACCGTAGGTTAGTTCTTAATGATGTGTATGTTTCTTCGTCCTTTTATACTGGTTACTACTACTCCTAACTTAGTTATTTAGTTTTGGTTTGGTCTTAAATGTCAACAATCTAATCGTCAGTTACTGTAATTTCTTAATATTATTGACACAAGGTATACAAGTTTTTGAATTCAACTTTGTATTTTATTTAAAATTTTTTATGGATTAACTTGAACATCTCTACTTATGATATCACAGACTTGACGTACAGCAATTACCGTCTAATATTTAATTGTTTTTCTAATCATTTGTAGTTTCGTATCATTATCTTGGATAGATTTGACTTCGTATCTAAATTATTTATTAAATTATTTTTTCCTTGTCTTTTAGCCACTAGAAATCCCGTAGAAGATCATCGGATTATATTTTCATTGAACTCAGGAGTTGTCTATCCTAACCCCTAGATGTTTTATGAACTTCTTCGTAACCAGTTTGTAAAAAAAAAGTGTAACTACTTTTGATATTTAAGTTTCCAAGTTCATCGAACTGTTTGGGGTTCGTGTTCTTTATGCTGTTATTGACGTGGTTCCATGTAGTGACTTCACTTCAGCGAGTCAGCACAGGCTGAGAAACGCTAGGGTACCTGACATCGGAAGGTCTGAGGAGACAGGTACCTTAAAAGGTCCGTTATCATGACCTCATCTAACGGTAAAGGAGAAGGTCCCCTAGAAGGGCTGGGTCCCTAGCTTGGGTCCAGAGGGCGTAACATCTGTCTGTGAAATGACAGCCTCGGTGGTCCCTTCAGGATCCATGTAGTAATAGTAAAATGTTTTTTTCCTTTTTTTTCACTAATTTTTGTTGGTCTCTTTTCTATGTTCAATACATCTTTCTTTGTGGTCCAAAGAGAAACCTTTGTTATGTTCAATCTACCGTCTCTCTTCGTACAAATTTTATGGCTTTCTCCTCGAAGGGAGCACCGGTCACCATTTCTTTCTCCAATTTCGCAGACGGCCGTTACGTCCTCTGGACCCAAGCTAGGGACCCAGTCCTTCTCGGGGACCTCTTCCTTTACCGTTGGGTGAGGTCATAAGAACGGACCTCTTAGGGTACCTGCCTCCTCGGACCACCCGATGTCAGGTGCACCAGCGTCAGTCTGTGCTGACTCGTTGAAGTGAAGTGAAGTGCAGTCACGACTTCTGTTTCCAAGGTAGGGACCAGGTCCTTCTAGGGTGCACGACGTCTCGCTGACTCAACAACCCCGTGTGATGACTCGAAGTCGGTGACTCGGACGCACGGGATCTCGGGTTCTTCGGATCCGTGTTGTTTCTCTTCGGGGACGAGTGACGTTGACCTCTTTTCAGTGCGTTGGTTTTCATTTATTTATATTTCTCTCTCGAGAGGACATGGTACTGGATTAGAGTTAAATATCGACTCCTTTGTTTCAGTGTCTCTTCATTTACAGAGTGGGATACGCTTCCCGGTTGAGTAACCTTTTCTGGACTACGACACTTGTCAACTCCCGTCCGCCTGTGCCACTACCTCCTACTCTACCAACCTACCGTAGTGACTGAGTTACCCGTACTCAGACTCGTTTGAGACCCCCAATCACTTCCTCTCCCTTCGGACCACACGACGTCAGGTACCCTTGCGTTTCTCGACCTGTACTGACTCGTTGACTCGTTGTTGCTGTTTCCGGGTTGCTCACCCTCTTGACCCGACCTTGGGGTTTGAAAACTGAGTACAAGACACGGGAGACATGAAGAAGAAGAAGGTGAAAGTTGATACCCGAGAGCTAAAGAAAATTTTCCGAGAGACGAATTAGAGAGGGTACTAAACTGTGACTATGAAAGTAATCAAAAAAAAAAGGGGAAAATAATAAACGATACAACGACGTACCCTCCTCGTTTGGGTACACCAGACTTCTTTTAAAATTATCGGAAAGGAGGGTAGGACTTGTACTGAACAATGTTACTGGAGAAAACTATTCTGGTGGGATAGGATTAAATATCAAGAGTCCAGAACAAAACGAAAACAAAAGAAGGACACCTAACTCAACGAAGTTATAGTAACACCAAGAATACTAGAAAAAAAGTAAAAAAAGGAAAAGAAACCCGGGAACTCCTATTTTTAAGAAAGGGAGTAGGGATAAAACGAAACATTTAAGTACAGAACAAATTCAAGTAAAACGAACAAAAGGCATAAGGATGACAATATAATCACCTAAAAAAAGTTTTGTAAGTATAAGTAAGGTAAAAGAAAAATCTTGGGAGGACGAATGTTTAAAGTTTGATAGTACACTTCATTTAGTACTCATCTTTAACGTTACCACTAAGACCAGATTAAGGTCAATCACTTGGTAGAGTGACTCAAAATTAACAGAGGGATTTTCCTACGTTCGAAAAACGGTCCGTGTCCTTTGTTTTGACTATACTGTAGTTTATTTTTTTATTTGAACTTTTATTAACAAAATTGAATTTTTTTATGACCTGTTTATTCTGTAGTAGTAGTCCTAATAGGTAATTGATCGTAATGACTAATTAATTGATTACAACTTGAAATTTCATTTGGTATTTCCTACCAATGTACATATAATATCAATTTAATTTACGACAAAACAACCACTGTGTCTCACCTAGTGACAGGATCTTAAGGAAAGGGTCTTAGTGTAAGGTCTTCTATCAAAATTTTCAATCTTTTGTTAACTTTACTATTGTTTTGCGTACTATATAAGACTAATTACATTACAAGTACATTTTATTTTACACGAATGAAAGAACGTTATATATTTAATATATATATTAATACATATATTATGTATGTATAGATAAAACAACAACGACAAATCAGTAATTCACCACAGGTTGAGAAGACCCTAGGGTACCTGGAATCGGACAGTCCGGGGAGAGAGATACCCTAAAGGGTCTGTTCTTATAACCAGACCCAACGGTAAAGGAAGAGGTTCCCTAGAAGGACTGGGTCCTTAGGTTGGGTTCTGAGGAGGTCACGTCCGTTTAAGAAATGACCGACTCGGTGACCTCTTCATGGCCGACGATGAAGTCCTCGGAACCCAACCTAGAGACCCAGTCCTACTAGGGGACCTATTGCTTTACCGTTGGGTGAGGTCATCCGATATCAGGTGCCCCCACCGTTTCTCAGGTTAAGAAACGGTGGGGGTGCCTGACGTCGTACGGTCCGAAGGGAAGTGATAGAGGACCTCAAACGAGTTTGAGTACAGGTGACTCAGTCACTACGACAGACAGAGTAGGAGACGGCGACAGAAGAGAAGAACGGGAGTTAGAAAGGGTCCCAGAAAAGGTCACTCAGTCGACAAACGTAGTCCACCGAAGTCGAAGTGACAGTCAGGAAGGTCACTTATAAGTCCCAACTAAAGGAAATCCTAACTGACCAAATTATAGGAACGACAAGTTCGCTGAGAGTTCTTAGAAGAGGTCGTGGTGTTAATCTTTTGTAGTTAAGAAACCGTGAGTCGGAAGAAATACCAGGTTGAAAGTATAGGAATGTACTGACGACCTTTTTGATGTATATACATATACATATATGTATATGTATATATATATATATTTATACACATATATATATACACACACATAAATATATATATATATTTTGAATAAAAATTCTGGGATTCGGTCTTAGTAGGTCAATTCGGTGAGGACCTAATAAATTGGTGTCTTTAATTCACCTTGTTAATTACAAGCAACAAAATTTGAGAATTCGAAAGTCTATTAAACAATATATCGTCATCTATTGATTATGTCGTGGAGATAGTACTGTGAAGGAGGATTCGGGAAGACCCAGGTCCACAGACTCATTGTCTTCTGGTCGGGTCCTTTAACAACGTCTCAACAGTAAGAACCCTCAAAAACCTAGTTCCGAAATAGTGAAGAAGAGATTGTCACACAACTCAGAACTTAAAATGACAATCACACTTTCGCAATCAACAAATCAGTACAGACTGAGAAACACCGGGGTACCTGGTATCGGGTGGTCCGAGGAGACATCTACCTTAAGATGTCCGTTCTTATGATCTCACCCAACGGTACGAGAAGAGGTCTCCGAGAAGGACTGGGTCCCTAGTTTGGACCCAGAGGGTGTAACTTCCGTCTAAGAAATGACAGTCTCGGTGGTCCCTTCGGAGGATTCCTTCCGTCTACGGTCCACATTGTGATTACGGGACTGAACCTCAATACCGAGCCGGCCATTTCTTAGACGGACTTTACACCCGCTGTACCCAAGCTAGGGACCCAACCCTTCTAGGGGACCTCTTCCCTTACCGTTGGGTGAGGTCTTAAGAACGGACCTCTCTTAAGGTACCTGTGTCCTCGGACTACCCGATGTCAGGTACCCCAGGGTTTTCAGCCTGTACTGACTCGTTGATTCGTGTCGTGTCGTGATATGATGCATTTGTAACACGATTCAACCCTCTTCACTTCCTTTCTCTTTTAAATTTTCTTTAGACATTAAATCAATACCTCATACTACTTTAGTCGATAAAAAGACAAAGGGTTTTCCCTATGACAGCGAAATTTACATCATACTACGTTTGGTGACTTTAGTGTGTGTGTGCATGTTCGAGTTCACGATATTGAACGGTTCCTTTTTTCAACAATGTGACCATTGAATCCAGTCATTTATTTTTAACGGTTTGTCTGAGGGACGGACTCTACCGGTACCCTTTCCCATTTTAATTCTACTTCAAAAGATTGACCGACTTATAGTGGAAGACAAACCACCCTTTATATATTCTTCAATACCGACGACTGATATTTTCACAGGATACATATAATATGTCTCTTTACTGACCTCTCGTTTCATTCTCGCTCCAACTTTTTAAGACCTTCTTCAAAGGGTTCTTTCTACTTATTTTGGACAGTGGTAATATCAAATGAAGTCTTCAAACATCTACAAAATGAAGACTCGGGTCTTCATCAGTGTATCTTGGGAACGGTCTTTTTTCATCATTTGAACTGTTCGACGGGTATTTTCCTGAAATCAAATTCGTTTTGAGGTCCCTTTAAACTTTTAACGTCTCAAAGTGTTTATTCTTTGGTGTTCCGTTCCTTAGGAGTACATAGTACCTTATGTCTCTGTGTTTACATATGTGCCCGTGTATACGATAAATATTATAAAAATCATTCTATACGAGATCTTTATAGTTGAGATCCACTGAACTTAAACTTCGACAAAATCAAATAAAGACGTAACACTAAACCTACAGATTAAAATTATAAAGTCCGTCTTTGGATGGTACATTAAGTCCTTTCTGTGGAAGAAGACGAGGACGGCGGAAGCTGAAGTTCTTATGTGTCGTGACAAGTGGTGGTGGACCATCGTGAAAATGTCGTAGACGTCTCGTTTGAGGGTGAAATGTTGGACGAGTAGAGGTACCCGAAACTTTTGACTCTCGTTTATAGTACTGTTCTACCGAAATACTACCTGTGTGTCTTTTACAATCTACTATTGAAATTTTTCTTATAAACAAATACTCGGTTTTATTCGCCACTGTTTAAAATAGACGTTCTCATTAGGCGTCCACTGGATGACACCTCGTGTCCTTTCATGGGAAAGGGTGGATTTACCCCTCCTTTAGAATTCTTCTTTCCTACATACATCACTGTCTAAAAGGAGAGAACCCGAGGTTTTAGTGACGTCTACCACTGACGTTGGTATTTTAATTTTCTACGAACGAGGAACCTTCCTTTCCATACTATTTAGATCTACCACATAATTTTTCGTCTTTGTAGTAAAACAGCTGTTTCCAGACATGTCAGTTTCGATACCAAAGAGGTCATCAGTACATACCTACACTCTCAACCTGATATTTCTTTCGACTCACGGTTTAACTTGGTGGTGAAAACTTGACACCACGACCTCTTCCGAGAACTCTCAAGGAACCTGTGTTTCCTCTAGTTTGGTCAGTTAGGATTTCCTTTAGTTGGGACTTATAAGTAACCTTCCTGACTACGACTTCGACTTTGAGGTCAGGAAACCGGTGGACTACGTTTCTCGGCTGGATGACCTTTTCTGGGACTACGACCCTTTCTAACTTCCGTTTTCCTCTTCTCCCGTCGTCTCCTACTCTACCAATCTATTGTAGTGACTGAGCTACCTGTACTCAAACTCATTTGAGACCCTCTATCACCTCTTGTCTCCTCGGACCGTAAGACGTCAGGTATCCCAGTGTTTCTCAACCTGTACTGAATCGTTGACTTGTTGTTGTTTATCGACTAAGTGAAACGACATGTGGACTTTGATTGTGTTGTAACATTTCGTTGAAATGAGGTCACTTTTCATTAAAAAATTTTTTTTCTCATTAGGTATCCTCTGTCTCTAGGTTCTCCCAGGGGTACCACACCCCTCCGAAGTTCCTTTTTAACAGTATATTCGATAAGAGACTTCCCATCCGAGTCTGAAGTCCTCTAATTTTTCCCGTAATCTAATCGTCTCTCCACACCCTCCTTCGTTTCTGTTACACTCGTCTCTTTCACTCCTCTGGGTGAATCTAGTCTTGACTTCCAAGTAAGACCCTTTCTTAAAGTTCTTGTTTGCCCAGTCATCACTCGTCCTGTCCTTCCAATAGTCTAAATCATTCACCCGTAACGAGTCTTTAGGGATCTTCACAATAAAGTCCTCTGACCGTCAGTATCTGTCTTGATCAATAATAAATATTATATAGTAAACCAAAAAGTATTTAATATAAGAAGTAACGAAGAGTCCTTTTTATTTTGATGATAGGACTTCTAGAGATATCCAAAAATAAGGACACAAACCCTTCCTCATTTATACCTGTCCCCGAAAGGTCCGTCGTGATCACCACTTCTTAGACGGACGATTACGACCTCTGAGTTCTCTGAGCCCAAACTAGGGACCCAACCCTTCGAGAGAACCTCATCCTTTACCGTTGAGTGAGATCATAAGGATGGACCCTTTAAGGTACCGTTTCCTCGGACCGTCCGGGCTCAGATACCTCGACGTTTCGCAGTCTGTGTTGACTCGCTGATTCGTGTGTGTTGTGTTTATTGTCCCATGGTCCTGGAAAAAGAAAAAAAATCAATAATAATAATAATAAATTGTCTTCCCTTTAAAATTTGACTTCACTGACATCTTAAATTCTTTGGTATAAGGAAAAGTAGATTAATCTTAAAAATTTACCAAAGAACATAGTTTCGATTTGAGAGTTTCGATTCGATTATGCAGAGTTCCTGTCTCTCGTTCAATACAGTGCATGGATGAAGTACGAACAAAGCATAGTGTCCACTTACTTACGTGAATATCGATCTCTAACCTCTTTACGGGATCTCTGCTAACTTATTCTCAACATAAACAAAAATATTAAAATAAATAAATAAATAAAAACCGACACGACTTTGAAGAGAACCGAAGAGAACAAATCCTCGTGCCCGATGTACCGTACTCCCGGAGTCAACGACTCCGTGTACCCGAGCCATCAAAGTCGAGGGGTCGAGTCATCGTGTCCGAGTCATCAACACCACGTGTCACAATTAACGAGGCTCCGTACATCGCAGAAGGGCCTAGTCCCTAGTTTCGACACAGGGGACGTAACCGTCCGTCTAAACATGGTGACTCGGCGGACCCTTCGGGTTCTTCTCAAGATAAACTTACGTTACGACACAAAATAAACCAACATGGAAGAACCTGTTGGTATTAGTCCTCAACAAAACCTTTTCTCTCAAATTTAATAGGTGTAAAGAACCGTAGTACTTAGGTTGATATTTATCTGTTCTATTTTTAATGCACCTACTCGAATAACTTTAAATTCTACATTTTAATTTAAAATGGAGGACTAGAGAACCTTATCGTTGTGTGAGTTTGGTTTATACTCTTTTTTTAATTTTACTACCTACAAATTTTAAACACATTAATCTTTTAAGAGGTTTTCCAAAGTCCCGTGAGTGTTATTTCTGAGTCTTTTTAGAACAAGAAATAATGTAAAAATAAATATCTTAAAACAAGATCGAATTCAAAATCACTGTTTACTAAGATATGAAAAGGAAGTGTTGTGTCTTCTTTCAAAAGGAAAACAAACTTAGACATTCTTTTACACCGACATCAATGTCAGGGACGGACATTACTCTACTCTGAATCCCTTTATTGCTCATGTTAAACATGTACCCTTCTTACACTCAGTGACTTGTCCGTCGGAGATTTTACCCGAGGTCCCTCGGGACGGAGGAAAGTAAGAACGAAAACACATTAGGGGAGTGGAACTCACACCCGACCTGGATCACAACACGCAGATTGTTTATCTTCCGTCCTTTCCACTTCCTACAGTGAAGACTCTAATCGAATCTTTTAGTCCCACTTAGGAGAACGAGTCGGATAGAGCGACCAAGTAAGTTACTTTCGGTCGGTGGTACAACACTCGACGGGACACCTTTCCTTGACTTCCACCGGTTGTCCATCACTCCTTACTCTGGACCCAGGTTGTAGGTACTTCTTAAATTAAAACGGTTGTTGGTGTTCTGGGAGGGGATCACCCCGGAGGAGGTCGGCTCGGTTGTGGAACTGAAGTCGGACCATTCTTTGGAACTTGGTCCCCTCGATGGATTCACAAAGGTCTAAGGATTGAGTGTTTCGACATTTTAATACAAACAACAAAATTAGCATTTTAAAACCATTAAACTTATATCGTTATCTATTGAATGTGACGGGAGTTCATCAAATACCGGTTAATTTGTATATTTGTATATTTATTTTATTTGTATATTTATCCCTTTCTTTTATCCCTGAAGTAGTCACCAGGTCATCAATTCTAAGGTGGAAGTTTACGTCCTCCGAGTCTAAGTTAGGGACCAACCCCTTGATTCGAAGGTGTACAGTATACCACACCGGTTTTTAAAATTTTGTCTTTTATCAATTGTGTATCACGAATAATGAACGGTCTACGAAAAATTTCGTAAAATGTACATAACAAATTAAAGGAAGAATGTTGTTGAGATACTCCATTTATAATAATGATAGTGGTAAAATATTTTCTCCTTTAACTCCGTTGTTCTTCAATTTATTGAACCAGCACCAGTGTGTCGATCACCTTGACTCTAAGTTTCAGTCAAACCACGGTCTCAAGTTCAAGTTCAAGAACTAGTGACATAACGTGACAAAGACAAGGTGAAAAACACGGTGTCATCTCCATACAACGAAGATGTCCTCATCGTAAAGTAATAGTAGTTGTGCACGAGTTGTGCACAGGCTAAGAAACGTCAGGGTACCTGACATCAGGGGGTGCGAGAAGACAGACACGATAAAGGGACCGTTCTTGTGACCTCACCCAACGGTAAAGGAGGACGTCCCCTAGAAGGGTTGGGTCCTTATCTTGGGCCCAGAGGACGTACAAAACGAAACGTCCACCTAAGAAATGGTGAACTCGGTAGTCGTATCCTTTACTAATATAGACATTCTAGTTCTTTCCCCAGTCTTCCTAAGTCTGTGGACCCGTCACAAACTTTCTACCTTCATTCCGTAAGGTCCGTCTACCTTATCGTACACGACTCCATACCCCGGTTTTCTGAACGGGGGTCCTGTGTAAGGTAAGTTTACAAAGTTTAGTCATATACATGAAGGAATATAGGACTGGAAATAAAGATGACCATTTGTAATCAGAGAACCTCAAAATTATTTGACAATGAGAAAAGGTTTTTTTCATTACGGACTAAGAGTTGGTTTCCATTTCCGTCCTCAAGTCTTATTTAACTCGAACAAAGTTGTTTGTTCTACTGAATCCCCTAATCATTGGTTCAGTAACCAGAAATCGTCGTTGTCTTTGAGTGACAAATGTATGAAGGGTGTACGACAGGTGATCCCTCATACTACGAGAGGGACGGGAACCCTGTTGTTCCTTTTAGTTAATATTCAAACTCTTGACGTTAGTCTCAAAGATATAAATTTACATTATTGAAATTTATTGGACCCGAAGGGAACACCGAGTCGACCATTTCTTAGACGGACGTTACGCCTTCTGGACCCAAACTAGGGACCCAACCCTTCTAGGGGACCTCTTTCCTTTCCGATGGGTGAGGTCATAAGACCGGACCTCTTAAGATACCTGACATATCAGGTACCCTAGCGTTTCTCAGCCTGTGCTGACTCACTGACTCGACTTGACTACGTCAATATTCTTTATTACGTCTCTCTAGGATGTATCACGTTATAGTGTTGGTCCTATGGTTGTGACCAACGACGACGACGACGACGATTCAGTGAAGTCAGCACAGGTTGAGACACACTGGGGTATCTACCGTCGGGTGGTCCGAGGGGGCAGGGACCCTAAGAGGTCCGTTCTTGTGACCTCACCCAACGGTAAAGGAAGAGGTTACGTACTTTCACTTTTCCCTTTCACTTCAGTGAGTCAGTACAGGTTGGGAGTCGTTGGGGTACCTGACGTTGGGTGGTCCGAGGAGCCAGGTACCCTAAAAGGTCCGTTCTCATGACCTCACCCCACGGTAACGGAAGAGACTGATTGTGACCATGTTACATAGTTTAAATGAATCAAAATTGTACATACACACATGCATTTACACATGTATACATACTACTTAGGATAAAGATACGATTAAATAGTGTCTTCATCTCAACACACCGATGGTCTTCGTTCCAGATCTTGTCAAGATAGCGTTTCCGAGGAATTCCAGAGAAAGTATCGGTGTCCGTGGGAACGGGGAGGGTGATAGAGGTCAGGGACGGTAGAGGTTAGTCAAGAGTTAGAGATATTAAAACAGAAAGTTCTTACTATATATGTTTATTGAAAATTCTGTTTGACTCAAAGTCGTTTGAGTCCCTCTATCATTTCCTGTCCCCTCGGACCGCACGACGTCAAGTACCCCAGTGTTTCTCAACCTGTGCTAAATAGTTGACTTGTCGTTTGTTGTTAAAAACTCTGACCGAAAAAGAAGTGAGTCGGATTAAGTGATTCTACATAGGTACTACAGTACACATAGTTGTCAAGTCAGGAGAATTGACGTCTCATTATAAAGCACCATAACCACATGGTGTCAAACAAATTAGGCAGTAAACAACTTCCCGTAAACCCAACAAAGGATAAACCCCGATAGTGTTTTCATTTCGAAATACTTGTAAACGTATGTTCAATAAAAAAACACACCTAGACCTTATTTACGGGGTTCCATGTTGACGACCCAGTGTCCTATTCGTTCGAGTCAAATATTCTTTGACGGTATCAGACCAGGTCTTACTGACATGGAAAAAAGGGTAGAAGTCACACACCCACTAGGTCAAACAGAAGTAGGAGTGGGCGTAGACTGTAAAACGATGTAAAACAAAATCGATAGGACTATCCGTATTTCACTATGGAGTAACACCAAATTTAAACATAAAACGATTAACGATCAAAAAGGAGAAAGAACAAAAAAATTTTTAAAATAAAATATATCCTAATTGTTACAACACACTCAAAGTCCTCCTGTCGTCTCATTTCACGAGTTAAGAGACGCTATTGGAGGTATCCTTTTAAACTTTTTCTTATCTATGTACATTAACGATTAACGATTAATAAAAACTTGTCGAAAAATAAACAAATAAAAGGTAGACATTTAGGAAAGGTCATCGTACATATAGGTACAGGAAAAGAAGAGAAATTATAAATGAAATAAATAAACCGACACAACCCATAAGAAACATCGTACCAGTACTCTCTAGAATCAATGTCGTACGTCCTAGGTCAAGGGACCGGCCCTTAACTTGGGTCGGAAGGACGTAACCCTCGTTCCTCAAGATCGGTGACCTGGTGACCTGGGGGAAACGTCAAAAAGACTAACCTGACGAAAAAGAAAAATTTTGACTACTCAAGACTCTCAAGAAATACATAAGGTCTTTGTTCAGGAAACAGTCTATGTTCCAAACGTTAATATAAGAGTCACATATCAAACAGAAAAATAAGAGAAGCGTTCTAGAAAGGTTCTCGTTTTCAAAAATTAAACTACTTCAAGTTACTTATTAAAAAATTAAAATACTTAATATGAAAACCACAGTTTATTTGTAAGAAACGAATAGGGACACAGGGTTTCTAAAAAACGGTTCAAAAAGAAAAAAGAATTCAAAATCTACTGGACAAATTGTAAATTCAGGTTCTAGGTAAAACTCCGTTAAAAACATTTTTTATAAACTGAATCTAACTCTAAGTGAACACAAACCGGATACTTACGGGTTATTGAGGTCGACATAAACGACTTGTCCGATAAGAAAGAGAAAACTTAAAAAGGATTTGGAAACGATTTTTAGTGAACCCGTATAAACACTCAGATAAAGACAAGAGATAAACATAAAGTGACTTGATAGTCAGATAGGGATACGGTCATAGTATGTCAGAACCAATGACATCGATATATAAATCTGAATCGTAACTTATCTTACTAAATAGGATCAAGTAAGAAACAAAAGTTTTAATAAAATTGATTAGATCCACGTCGTGAAAATGTATATTTAAAACATCGTTCGAACAGATACAATATGGCACGACTCTAAAACTAGTCTTCGTGTGATTTAGATATCATTAGTTAAACCTTTCATAAGTATAGGAATGACTCATTAGTATGTAATGTGTTTGTGTCACACAAATAGTAGTATGTTTGTGTCATTTTTATGTATGTTTATATAGTATGTTTGTGTCATACAAATAGGTAAACAAATCCATCGATAAGTCAAGTCAAGTCAAGTCAACGAGTCAGAACAGGTTGAGACGCTGGGGTGCTTACCGTCGTGCGGTCCGGAGGGACAGGTAATGATTGAGGGCCTCAAGAGAGTTTGAGTACAGGTAGCTCAGTCACTACGGTAGGTCGGTAGAGTAGGAGACAAGAGGGGAAGAGGAGAACGGGGGTTAGGGAGGGTCGTAGTCCCAGAAAAGGTTACTCAGTTGGGAAGTGTGCTCCACCGGTTTCATAACCTCAAAGTCGAAGTCGTAGTCAGGAAGGTTACTTGTGGGTCCTGACTAGAGGAAGTCCTACCTGACCAACCTAGAGGAACGTCAGGTTCCCTGAGAGTTCTCAGAAAAGGTTGTGGTGTCAAGTTTTCGTAGTTAAGAAGCCGTGAGTCGAAAGAAGTGTCAAGTTGAGAGTGTAGGTATGTACTGGTGACCTTTTTGGTATCGGAACTGATCTACCTGGAAACGACCGTTTCATTATAGAGACGAAAAATTATACGATAGATCCAACCAGTATTGAAAAGAAGGTTCCTCATTCACAGAAAATTAAAGTACCGACGTTAGTGGTAGACGTCACTAAGACCTCGGGTTTTTTATTTCAGACTGTGACAAAGGTGACAAAGGGGTAGATAAAGGGTACTTCACTACCCTGGTCTACGGTACTGGAAGTAAAAGACTTACAACTCGAAATTCGGTTGAAAAAGTGAGAGGAGAAAGTGAAAGTAGTTCTCCGAAAAATCAAGGAGAAGTAAAAGACGGTATTCTCACCACAGTAGACGTATAGACTCCAATAAAGAGGACCCTTAGAACTAAGATCGAACACGAAGGAGGTCGAATCGTAAAGAGTACTACATGAGACGTATCTTCAATTCATTCGTCCCACTGTTATATGTCGGAACTGCATGAGGAAAAGGATAAACCTTCGTCAGACAACAAGGTACGGGTCAAGATTGACAACGAAGGACTGGACCAAAGAGTTCTCCGTCCAATCCATCGATATCCCGATAAGTTTACTAGACAAATCCTTTAAGGGAACGACAAGTCAACAATCCTGAGACGTGAAAGTGTCGACTCACACCCAAGTCAGGGACTAACCCCTTGGTTCTAAGGTGTACGGTCCTTCAGTTTTTGTTTTTCTCTCTTCTTTCTTTGTATTTTGTCTTACTAGATAAAGTGTGACGCGTTCAACACGATCAGACACACAAAACTCCAAACAAAGTAGATTCAACAATTTAAATATACATATCTCTCATCGTAAAGGAATAATAGAAAAAACTCCCCCGGCGTGTCGTATCGTAAACCTTAGAATCAAGGGACTGGACCTTAACTTGGGTGCAGTGAACGTCGCCTTCGAGTCTCAGAATTGAAGACCTGGTGGTCCCTTCAGGAGAATGATAGAAAAATTACAGACGTCTCAGAAATCACTATAGGTCAAAGTAAGGACTATGAGATTAATCACAGAAGAAAATAAGGAACAGTTAAAATAACCTCCAAACAATTAAAAGGAAATACTAAAAGAGATAACAAAAGGATAAAATAAGTATAGACGAAAACATAAATAATAAAAGAAGAAGGACGAACGAAAGTCAAGTAGAACGTGAAGAAAAGGACCAAAGAACTCCATTCTGGAAAAAAATTGGGACATAATAAATCTTCACGCAACAAATCAAAGACTCAAAAACCTCTAAAGGAGAATAGAATGACAATAAGTTAAAATCAAGTTAAGGTGACACAAACCTATCGTATGATCCATACTAAAGTTGAGAAAATTTAAATAACTCTTAATAAAATACCAGGTCCTATACTAGATAGAACTATTTATAAAGCACCTGTAAAGTATTCTTACGTATAAAACGATAATAACTCAAGTCAAGTCAAATCAAGTCAGCGAGTCAACACAGGTTGAGAAACGTTGGGGTACTTAGCGTCGTCCAACCCATAGATATTTACGACTAGTCTAAGACGATCAACAGTCGTCAAACGATCAACATTCAAGAAAGTATAGAAACGAATGAAAGATAGATCAACAAAATGATTGATAACTTTCTTCCAACGACTTCAGAGGTCGATAATTACACTTAAACAGATAAGGAGGATCAAGATAGTCAAAAACACAGTGTATTAAACATTGAGACAACAGACCACGTCCGCATAAAACTTGACGACACAGAAGAATCACCTAACTAGAACAATAATACTATATTACGAGTAGAGATGGAGGTCATCAAAAGAAACGAGACTTTAGTAGAAATATACTATAGTTATATCGATGAGAATGAAAAAAAGTTAATTATAAACATACTATCCAGAAAATTTTATGAAAATATAAGTCGGACAGATATGCTAATATAAACTTTAATCGAATAACAACTATAGTATATTCAATCCAGGACCAAAAATTAGGTGAAACGGTTAGAACAGAAAATTGACCATATAAATCTGGTAAATATAAATTACATTGATTACTATACGGTCTCGAAGTCAAGTCAAGTCAAGTCAACGAGTCAACACAGGCTGAGAGACGCTGGGGTACTTGACGTCGTGCGGTCCGGAGGGATAGGTAGTGGTTGAGGGCCTCAAGTGAGTTTGAGTGCAGGTAACTCAACCACTACGGTAGGACGGTAGAGTAGGAGACAGCAGGGGAGGAGGAGGACGGGGGTTAGGGAGGGTCGTAGTCCCAGAAAAGGTTACTCAGTTGAGAAGCGTACTCCACCGGTTTCATGACCTCAAAGTAGAAATCGTAGTAAGGAAAGTTTCTTGTGGGTCCTGACTAGAGGAAATCTTACCTGACAAACCTAGAAGAACGTCAGGTTCCCTGAGAGTTCTCAGAAGAGGTTGTGGTGTCGAGTTTTCGTAGTCAAGAAGCTACGAGTCGAAAGAAGTGTCAGGTTGAGNTAAGGAAGGTTTCTTGTGGGTCCTGACTAGAGGAAATCTTACCTGACAAACCTAGAAGAACGTCAGGTTCCCTGAGAGTTCTCAGAAGAGGTTGTGGTGTCGAGTTTTCGTAGTCAAGAAGCTACGAGTCGAAAGAAGTGTCAGGTTGAGAGTGTAGGTATGTACTGATGACCTTTTTGGTATCGGAACTGATCTGCCTGGAAACAACCGTTTCATTACAAAGACGAAAACTTATACGACAGATCCAGCCAGAATTGAAAGGAAGGTTCCTCATTCGCAGTTCAAACGGTAAAATACAAAACTAAAGACACAGAAACCAAAAGATAAAGGGATCAAAGAAAAGAGGTCGGTATGTCACCTAATGAACTTGTGAAAATTTCTTAAGGTAAAACTGAATAGATGTCATAAAAAAGGGTCGAAGTAACTTTATATTGACTGTATATATTGTAACACGTTGAATTCTCCACGTTGTATGACTAGACTATGTAAATATATAACGTTTTAATAATGGTGACGATAGAAAAAATTTAATTAATAAAATTAATAAACACAAATTCTAAAACCGTTTTATATGTGATTGTATTTCAAATGGTATAAATTAGTAAAATTCGTACGTTAACTTATTAAGTGGTACAACATATCGGTAGTAGAGATAGGTAAACTCTTGAAAAAGTAGTAAAGTTTGTCTTTGAGACATGGGGAATTTGTTATTAAATAACATAAAAATTATCATAAAAATTAAAATGAGAAACGTATATAAAAAATCAGTAGTGAGATCCATAATGTAATATGTATGGATAATTTAAGAACAAACAACAAATCAACGATTGTACACAGGCTGAGAAAAACACTGGGGTACCTACCGTCAGGTGATCCGAGGAGACAGGTACTCTAAAAGGTTCGTTCTTATGATCTAACTCAAAGGCAAAGGAAGAGGTATAGTGTCAAATGAACGTAGTAAAATAGTTAAGTTGAAGTCGCATCTTTGGAGTGGAGGGAAATACAGAAACAGGAGGGACAATTATGCTAACAGAATTTATAAATGAGATGGATGTAAATCTTGGTGTAGTTTGTCACAATATTAAAAACGAAAGTCACGGTTAAATCTTTAAATCTTTTGAGTTCTCTTCCCTTCAGATAACATGTATGGTTGTAAAAACGAATAATATAAGAAAGAAGGCATACAAGGTTAAAAAAAAAACAAACCTTTTATAATACATACAGACACCCACTAAAAGTTACCTGTATCTTAAGACCTAACTGTTGAAAATCATGAACTTTTTACACGGTGAAGGAAGACTGGAAGTACCAAGTCTACTCGTAAGACGACATTAAACATAACCAAAAGGAGACATGTTTTACCACAGTAAAGAAAAACCGACAAAAGTTCTATAAGAGGAATAAAAAGTCCTCAAATTAACAGTGCACAGAACTTCACCTTAAGAAACCCAAATAGTATGTCAGAAACCATAAACAAGTTGTAGAACTTTAATATCCGAATATAGAAACGGTTTAATCTCTTTAAAAGTCGATAATAAGGAAACTTATGTAAAAGTCAGAATGAGAGTAAGAGGAAAGGAAGACACTGATGTTACTATCCTAACAATGAATTTTTTATTATAGGGTGTCAGGGACTCTGTGACAAATAAAAATAAGGTCTGATAAACGACAACAAGTCTAAGTTATTCAAGATAACCAGACAAGGAGTTCAAGTGACTAGGATTGGAGACAATAGCAGTGATACAAAAACTCGGGTTTGTCGTTCAAAAATTAAAATGAATACATAAAAAGTCAGATATTAAACGAAGTAAGAAAATTATTAGAGATATAGAAACGACTTAACAGAAACAAAGTTCTTTGAAACAGTCACTAACGAGTTCATAATAGTATCTAAATTACATTAATAGTACCCGAATGGGTCCACCGCGATCACTATCTCTTGTACGGACGGTTACGTCCTCTACATTCTTTAGGTTCAAACTATAGACCCAACACTTCTGGGAAACCTCTTCCTTTACCGTTCGGTGAGGTCATAAGAACTGACCTCTGAGGATACCTGTCTCCTTGGACCGTCCTGTCCTAACGTTTCTCGACCTGTACTGACTTCGTTGCGTCGTGATTACATTAATAGTCTATTAAGGTTGTAAACTAAGTAAAGCAACCGTAGATAACTAACAGAAAAGAGTAAGTATAACACTAAAAAGATCAACAACCTACTCATTAA
This sequence comes from Capra ibex, assembly GCA_006410555.1. Lineage (NCBI taxonomy): Eukaryota > Metazoa > Chordata > Mammalia > Artiodactyla > Bovidae > Capra > Capra ibex. The sequence continues at coordinate 35,331,246 of SJYO01040405.1, read as the reverse complement.
TTTTTTTTTAGTGTAGCACCTATAAGACCTATCATATATATAATTGTCACGAGACCTAGGGTAAATTAGAAGAAAAAGGAAATCTCGTCCGTCAGGGGATAACTCTAAATTGTGTACCCGACGACCCATACGTACAAATCGAAGGTTCGGGATGGTTGTGTGAAACCGTTTTCGCCTCGGGACTGAGTATGACGGAACAACGTTTCTCTACCCCACCTTCAAGTCGTAAGGGGAACGAGGGTCACCTTCCCACCCCCCACTGTTGAGGGTGACAGAACAACGGAGAATTGGTCCCCATATTTGAGTCGAGGGACGAGTTAGACAACCATGGTGGACGACCCCCTTGACCTCGTGGTGGACGAAAACGGTCCGTCCTCTGTCTTCCAGTCGAGGCATGAGACTGAACGGTTTTGGTAGGACGTCTCCTTGACCTCGCGACGGAGGTCCAGGGACCTAATTCCGCCCCAACTCACCTTTTAATACAGGGACAAATCGAGACGACTATGGTACGACCCCCCTTTCCTACGTCAAAAAGCACAAACCGACCTTAACCTACCTATAACGGTTGTTTCCAAAGTCACAATCCGGTAGGGAAAAAGGTACGAAACCAATCTCTTTTATCCGAAAGAACCTCGGAAATAACACACACGGACAAACACCACGACTCACCCTCAGAAAACGTCATGGGGTAGACTCTATACCCCCGAAGGGACTATCGAGTCACCATTCTTGTGTGGACGGATACCTCCTCTACGTCCAAACTAAGGACCCACCCCTTCTAGGGGACCTCTTCCCTTACCGTTGGGTGAGGTCATAAGAACGTACCTCTTTAGGGTACCTGTCTCCTCGGACTGTCCGATGTCAGGTACCCCAACGTCTTCTCAGTCTGTGCTGAATCGTTGACTTGTTGTTGCTGTTGTTGACTCTATAACCTCTTTTGGACACTTAATTGGTGGTCCAGTAAAAAGTTCGGGATTCTAGGGATACGACGGGTTGAACAAAGATGGAAAGTTTTATAAGGACAAACACAAGACACGATGCAGGTCCCAACAAAACAAAAAAAAAAAAAATCTTTGTTGGACCTCTTTACCCTAATCAAACACAAACACCTTGACCTTCAGAGTTTTCCGGTGCAAAATTCGTGAACGAATCAAATGATAGACCTCAAAGGGGGTCCAACAGTTTTCAGTACTTAGAACATGCAGTCGTTAAATGTCGGATCTGAGACGGGACGTATCTACACCATCCTTTTGCGTTGGGTGAGGTCATAAGAGTGGACCTTTTAAGGTACGTCTCTTCTCGGACCACCCGATGTCAGGTACCTCACCGTTTATCAGTCTGTACCGACTCGTACGTGCGTACGTGTGTTCTATGTATTTGTCTACGTAGTTTATCATAGTATGCATTCTCCTTTATTGTCGTGAGACCTAAAAATATCCCGAAGTACCAAATATCTCTTGAAAGACACTTAGATATGTATATATAAGAATATGTAAACGATTAATGTACATATGTAAATGGTATATTTTGTGTAAATTTAATGAAATCTTTATTTATATATATTGAGTCACTACAACGTTCCATCCACCTCATCTTTAACAATAATTTTTTTTTATTCTGACAATCCAATTCTAACAACGGTTTCCACATTTTCGACCGTTCATCTTCACAATGTTAAAGACACTTAAAATCGGGATCTGAGGATAATGGATTGGTGTGATGAATCTCATTTACTAGGAAACACAATAATCCTTGGTGTACGAATTGTTCATTAATACATCGTATTAAAACGAAAAGCCTCCATCTCACGATTACCCAAAACCTCAGTCTGTCTAAAATTAAGTTTAAGGTCGAGGTGACACATAATCGACAGACTAGAACGTCTTTAGGGAGAGACGAAGTCAAATAAGGAAACATTTTGTCTCTATTTTATTATAAATGAAGGTTTCAACGAAGACTATTGGTGTATAAATTTCGTTTCACGGACCGTATGACATTCGTGAGCTATTTACCATCCATAATAATAATGACCTTGTTTATTTGTTTCGGTTTCCCCCTTTTTTTTGTGGGTAATGTATAAACGTTACTCCTTCATCACTAAGTCGTAGTTTTAAAAGTTTTCGTTCCTCCCCCTTAAGGGACCACCAGGTCACCAATCCTGGGGTCGAAGGTGACATCCCGTGTGCCCAAACTATGGACCAGACCCTTGCTTCTGGGGTGTTCGGTGTCCCACACGGGGAGGTGGGGTCTTTTTTTCGTTCCTCCCACATAGATAGGTAAGGACGAACCAACACATCACGGAGTGTACAACAGATCATTTGTGACCGTAGAGACATTGAAATCTTGACCTTCCCTGAATTTCCAGTAGATAAAGTTCGAAGAATAAAATATTTGTTCCTTTGACTCCGGCCCGCCCCGACTCACTTAATGAAGTCTTAATGTCACGATAGTGGGAAGGACGATATGGACATTTGGTGTGTTTTCCCACTCGTCGTTTGTTTCATTTCTTTCTGTGGGTCTAAGGTCTTTCCCAGTGTTTCCTCAGTCTGTGTTGAGACTCTGCTTTGTTGTTGTTTTGGTCTTCCGTCGGTTACTCTTCACGGGACCGAAGGTCTTCCCCACTTCTGGTGAAACCCCTACCGAAACGACAACTCTCTCCGACAGAATTTGTTAGAAATCACCACGACTTTCTTCCACCATCACCTATGTCTTCTTTTCCGTAATAACAGTTGTGACGGATGGTCTTCCAGTATTACCGTCCGTTCCATATTAGGCCGGTCGGTCGTTTGTCCGTAATTCACCGTTATACGGGGTTTGGTGTGTCCTCTGTATTTTCTTGACTTTTTGTAAAACTAGTTATGAAAACGACCATCAATACGAAAGTGGGTAAAGAATTTAATCAGAATCGTCGTTAAAGGTCTTTACAGAGTACACCTCTAAAGAAAAAAAAAAACATTACCGAACTCTTACTACTTTTAACTAAAAATTTATTTACTACTTTTCCTCACAATAAAAGTTTTAAACTATAAAGTATTATTGTGTAAAACAGTTAAATTGGAATGAAAAAACATAACCGACAGTCGATCTTGTCAATCCTTTAATCGTTCCAGAGAAAGTGTTTCAATCAAAAAAAAAAAAATGTTAATATTTGTATCAGAAAGAATGAGTATAGACTTTCACGTAAAACGTATTTTTCGTATAAAATTTTCAAAAGAAATATCTAAGAGTTTAAACTTTCTACTTTAAAAATGAAAAAGATAGCCACAGACAGATGAAAGTTCGTAGATTCTTGTTCAGTTCTCCTTTTTTTTATACATATTCTAGATGACTTATTCCCACTTACGATTCGATATCAATACATATTGTCAATGATTTGTAAGGCTTTTCTAGAGTGTTCGCCAAGACTTTTGAAAACAATCTCTTTACACACACGAATCAGTGAGTCAGCACAGACTGAGAAACACTGAGGAACCTGACATCGGGTGGTCCAAGGAGACAGACACCCTAAGAGGTCCGTTCTTATGACCTCACCCCATCGGTAAAGAAAGAGGTCCCCTAGAAGGACTGGGTCCCTAACTTGGGTCCAGAGGACATAACGTCTATCTCAGAAATGACAGATTCGGTGGTCCCTTCGGGGTTTCTTTACAACTTCTGTTATTTTTGTCAGATGTTTTATTAAGATTTATTACTCCTTGTAGGAAGTGGATACCCGGATAGACATATAAGTTCTTTTTCAGACCTTTAAGTAGGGTTCACAATTTAGATTAAAAAAAAAGACCCAGAACCCTAAAGTGACCTACTAATAAAGACAATTGGATAAACATAAAAGATTAAAAGATTGTTTCTTCTACATAAAACGAGTATTTTGTTTTTCCCAAAAAAGAAGGAAAGAAACCTAACAAAAGAATTTACAATGTCTCTTACCTCAAACCCCACCTCCCCTCCTGGTTACGTTTCAGATCTTACTAACGTTTACTTTACCAGGGATCTAACTTGTTTAATACCCCCGTCCTCGAGTCAACTATGACCTACCCCAAAAACAAACAACCAACCACAAACACACCCACTAATAAAAAACGACACACCATTTTTACATCAGTATCTTTTTATTAAACGTCAACAAGACTTTTACCTTAAAAAGACGACAATGAAGACCTCTGAAAAGAGACTCTTTAGTTCCAAATCCGACTTTCGTTAATACGTGATCCATCCTTCCCGGTTATGTTTCCTTCTTCCATTGTTTCTAGAGACGGGAATGTTCATGATAAAAAGAAAGGGACCAATTTAAACGTAAGAGAAGAGGAGAACAACCCGAAGGGTCCACGGTGATCACCATTTCTGGGATGGACGATTATGTCCTCAAACTAGTGACCCAGTCCTTCTACGGGACCTCTTCTCGTCCCGTTGTGTGAGGTTATAAGAACGGACCTCTTAGGGTACTTGTCTCTTCGGACCACCCGGTGTATCCCAGCGTCTCAGTCTCTCCTGACTTCGTTGAATCGTTCGTGTGTGAGGAGAACAAATAGAAGAAAGGAAATTGTTCATGGATTCCGTGAAAAAGACGCGACTAATTTAGTACCCTCTCTTTTCTTTTAGTAGATACTGGATCCTCGATTGTTAGATCAATCTTTTCTTCCATGTAAAACCTTTTCAATTGATTTTTATACTCCCGTCATACGTGAATTCGTAATTTACCGAATTGTCTCTTCAGGAGGTCGTCAATTTTCTCGCCGACCATTGGGAATCTCAGTACCAGATCTAATCTTGAAAAGTTGACTTGAAAGATGTCATTTTTTTTTTTTACAAGACACGACTAATTGTGTCATCGGTGATCGTGGACATCAATGACACGTCGACTTTACTCCGACCATGTTGACTCTTTTACTTAAAATTTTTAAATTAAATTTATCGATGTATCCCCCTGAAGGGACCACTAGGTTACCGATTCTGAGACGTAAGGGTTGAGTCCCTCTGGTCCAAACTGGGGACCAGTCCCTGGATCTAAGACGTACGGTGTTGATTCTGGATCATGTCGGTTTATGTATTTATTTAGAAATTTTTATATCGATGTATAGCGACTACTAATGGTATGACTCCTCACCGTCTGGTTCTAGATCTTCCATAGTTATCGTTTTCTCTAATTATCATTATCCTAAACAGAATAATGAACTTCTTTCCCTTCCTAAACTCATCGACTCCTATTTCTTTTCGTAAGATCCTCTTCTTTCTCGTACTGCTTCGACACGAATTAAGTGGGAGTTTCACACTTTCACGGGTCACAAACCTACCCCCTAACACTACAAGACGATACGACCCGTCTGGTGTGTCGATTCTAAGTCCTAAACTTCGACGTCCATTACCCTTCAGAACTGATAAAGAGTAACTTTAACTTCAACGAGTCAAAACAGGCTGAGAAACGCTGGGCACCTGACATCGGGTGGTTCGAGGAGGCAGGTATCCTAAGAGGTCCGTTCTTATGACCTCACCCAACGGTAAAAGAAGAGGAAAGAGTAAGTCAAGTCGAGTCAAGTCAGCGAGTCAGCACAGGCTGAGAAACGCTGGGGTACTTAGCGTCGTGCGCTCCGGAGGGACAGGTAGTGGTAGAGGGTCTCAAGTGAGTCTGAGTGCAGGTAACTCAGGCACTACGGTAGGTCGGTAGAGTAGGAGACAGTAGGGGAAGAGGAGGACGGGGGTTAGGGAGGGTCGTAGTCTCAGAAAAGGTCACTCAGTTGAGAAGTGTACTCCACCGGTTTCATGACCTCAAAGTCGAAATCGTAGTAAGGAAGGTTTCTTTAGGGTCCCGACTAGAGGAAGTCTTACCTGACCAACTTAGAGGAACGTCAGGTTCCCTGAGAGTTCTCAGAAGAGGTTGTGGTGTCGAGTTAAGAAGCCGCGAGTCGGAAGAAGTGTCAGGTTGAGAGTGTAGGTATGTACTGGTGTCCTTTTTGGTATCGGAACTGATCTGTCTGGAAACAACCGTTTCATTACAGAGACGAAAAATTATATGATAGATCCAACCAGTATTGAAAAGAATGTTCCTCAATCACAGAAAATTAAAGTACCGACGTTAGTGGTAGACGTCACTAAGACCTCGGGTTTTTTTATTTCAGACTGTGACAAAGGTGACAAAGGGGTAGATAAACGGTCCTTCACTACCCTGGTCTACGGTACTAGAAGCAAAAAACTTACAACTCGAAATCCGGTTGAAAAAGTGAGAGAAGAAAGTGAAAGTAGTTCTCCGAAAAATCAAGGAGAAGTGACAGACGGTATTCTCACCACAGTAGACGTATAGACTCCAATAACTATAAAGAGAGCCGTTAAAACTAAGGTCGAACACAAAGAAGGTCAGGTCGCAAAGAGTACTACATGAGACGTATCTTCAATTTATTCGTCTCACTGTTATATGTCGGCACTGTATGAGGAAAAGGATAAACCTTCGTCAGACAACAAGGTACAGGTCAAGATTGACAACGAAGGAGTGGACGTATGTCTAAAGAGTTCTCCGTCCAGTCCACCAGACCATAAGGGTAGAGAACTTCTTAAAAGGTGTCAAATAACACTAGGTGTGTCAGTTTCCGAAACCGTATCAGTTATTTGGTCTTTATCTACAAAAAGACCTTGAGAGAACGAAAAAGGTACTAGGTCGCCTACAACCGTTTAACTAGAGACCAAGGAGACGGAAAAGATTTTGGTCGAACTTGCAGTCCCTCAAGTGCCAAGTGCATAGCGACTTCGGACCGAACCTCTTAAAACTAGTAATGAAGTGATCGTACACTCTACTCACGTTAACACGCCATCAAACTCGTAAGAAACCGTAACGGAAAGAAACCTTAACCTTACTTTTGACTGGAAAAGGTCAGGACACCGGTGACGACTCAAAAGGTTTAAACGACCGTATAACTCACGTCGTGAAAGTGTCGTAGTAGAAAGTCCTAAACTTTGTCGAGTTAACCTTAAGGTAGTGGAGGTGATCGAAACAAGTGTCACTACGAAAGATTCCGGGTGAACTGAAGTGTAAGGTTCTACAGACCAAGATCTAATCACCTATTATTATCGAGAATAGTATATGGGTCGTAATATAACTCACGGAATGTACCTGACAGACTAAATNGTAGAAAGTCCTAAACTTTGTCGAGTTAACCTTAAGGTAGTGGAGGTGATCGAAACAAGCGTCACTACGAAAGATTCCGGGTGAACTGAAGTGTAAGGTTCTACAGACCAAGATCTAATCACCTATTATTATCGAGAATAGTATATGGGTCGTAATATAACTCACGGAATGTACCTGACAGACTAAATTAAGAATATTGTTGAAAAAGTCCTCTTATTTCTAATAATAATAAAAAATTTATAAGTAAACTACCGTGACATCTCCATTCTCTTCGCTAATATTAGAACCTTCCTACTGTTGTCATGAATACTTCCCTGAAGAGACCACCAGGTCACCAATTCTTAGACGGACGGTTAAGTTTCCTGTACCCAAGCTAGGGACCAGGTACTTGATTGTAGGGTGGATGGTACCCCGATGATTCGAGTACTCGGTGTCGAGGACTTCAGGTGTGTGACATCTCAGACTCAAGGTGTTGTTCTCTGAGGTGGAGTCCCTCTTCGGGTACGTGGTGTTGATATTTCAGACGAACATCGTTGTTTCTGGGTCGTGTCGCTTTTTTTATTTTTTTTCATGATTACTTCCACTGCGAGTCTACCAATTCTTAGACGGACGTTACGTCCTCTGGACCCAAACTAGGAACCCAACCCTTCTAGAGGATTTCTTCCCTTACCGGTGGGTGAGTCCAAAAGGACTCCAAGGACCACTGAGTCTGTCATTTCTTAGACGGACGTTACGTCCTCTGGACGCAAGCTAGGGACCCAACCCTTCTAGGGGACCTCCCGTGTCGTTGGGTGAGGTCATAAGAACTGACTTCTTAGAGGTACCTGTCTCCTCGGAGCACCCGATATCAGGTACCTCAGTTTCTCAGTCTGTACTGACTCGCTGGTTCGTGTCACTTCCACTTCCTTCATCTTTGACTTTTCGGAGTAAATTCTGTAATCCTTCAATCTGAGTTATGTCTTGTACGCCTCTTTTACACCTCCCACCTACCTTTTCCCTCACTCTGTTAGACATAGGGATCCCTTTGACTACTCCTGTAGACCTCTCGTGGTTATTAAGACCCCACTGACTTCCGTCCAATGAATCACTTCCCTAGAACTCTTCCTATGTCCACCGTTACCTTTGTCCAGTTACCTCAGTTCCTTAGACTACTCCCTTTCCAAAAGTTCTTGGGATCTCTATTCAACTCCCGAAGGGTCCACCACGTCACATTTCATAGACGGACGGTTGCGTCCTCTACGTTCTCTGTATCCAAGTTAGGGACCAGTCCTTCTAGGGACCCCCTCCATTACCGTTGAGTGAAGTCATAAGAACGGACCCTTTAGGGGTACCTGTCTTCTCGGACCACCCAACGTCAGGTACCCCAGCGTTCCTCAACCTGTGTCGACCCGTTAACCCGTGTGTGTGTACGCGTATGTGTGTGTGTCTCCATTCAATTTCTACTTCTACCACTCCACCGTGTCCTTGTACCCTTTTAATTCTATTACGACTGTTTTTTACTTCTCAGTTCTCCTCCTCTCAGTCAAAACCTTCCCTTTATACCTAAGACAAAAACTGTACAAGTAACCTCCATTGTTCAAGAGACCTACTACTACAGAACGACGACGACGATTCAGCGAAGTCAGTACAGGCTGAGACACGTTGGGGTATCTGCCGTCGGGTGGTCTGAGGGGGCAAGGACCCTAAGAGGGCCGTTCTTGTGACCTCACCCAACGTAGAACGATCAACCCCCTTTACACTTCGATCAAACACTCTTGTCTAGTCCTGTTAAAATTAAAATTACACGAGAGTGTCCTGTCGTCCATCTCTCTTTTGTTCCAACTCTTATCTTGCACCCCGTTTGCGGGTAGGTATATCCACTGATTGACTCTTTCTTCTCGGTCATTCTCTTTTCCCCAATGACTTGGTATGGTACCGTTACGGGACCTCCAGTACCTTCCTGAAATTTACCCTACCACTAAACATTAAAAGTGCACAACGTCACTCTAGTTCCCTTTGTTCTCGCTCTTTTCCCACTGACTCGAATAGTTCCACTAGGAACCTCTTTGTCCTCCTTGTGTACATCTCCGAGACAAACCCATCAAACCGGAACTTTCTTGACTCCTTTTCCCTTTGTCTAACTCTTCCCAATTTACTTCCAAGGGGGATGTACTAGTCCAGTCCGCCGTCGAATCCTTCCCTCTTCCCTGAGAAGAAGGAAGACCGTGAACTGTTGTCAAGTGGTTTACCTGCCATAGTTATCTGTATAAAACTCCTCTCCTAAGAGTCCCTTCGTCCTGAGTCCCAGTGGACGGTTCTTTCTTCCCTTTTACCCGTTCCCTCCCTTCTCTTTCCTCCATACATTGTCGGTGTCAACCCCGACGGGAACTCTTAGTGGTTCTTTATTTCCTAACCCACGTTCTAGTTGTACTAAGGGACTGATTTGACGGTAGAGTCTAAATAAGGACCCTTGACTGTAGTTATCATTGTTGGTGGTGGTGGTAAGTAGTACACCAATAGTACACGACGAAAGCCCCACAAAAGTATTCAATGAAGTGAATTGAAAGGATTGTTACCTCAAGTCATAATAATTAGGATTAATGAAGGCTTAATATTTTTTTCCTTTAACTCCGAGTTACTCCAAAATGGATTTAATTTTTTCCTTCTATCATATGGTACAGAGGTCCGTCACAAAGGACGTGTCTTTTGTGTCCGTTCCCCCGACGGAATAACCTTTAGATATCTTTTCGTTTGCTTATTTTGATCCTTTTCCAGAAAAAACAAAGTAATGCGTAAGAAATGAACTCTTGGTTACCCTATGTTTAATAAGGGGTAGTCGTGATTTTTATTTTCGTACGACACTCGTACAAAAGGGAAGATGTTGACCTTGTTAAGGCCCTTAGCCAATCAACGAACAGACTCAATTATCAAAGGTTGAGAATTTCTCAAATTAAAAGTCTAATTTCTTTAGTAACAGTGGATTAGACGCCTTATTGTAAAATTCAACAATTTTACTATTATATGATTTATTTTCACTTTTTCTTATTCGGTAACTTATGCTTATTTCCGAGTGGATACATTTTTTTTTTTAACTTAGTCTAGTAAAGTCTAAAATTATTACCACGCGTTTCTTATTTTGACTACTATGTTAACCATATTATTTACTGTATCGTTATCTCCTCCCTCACGCCAGAACCCTCCTGGGAGTCACCCTGTTCCCTCGAGTAAAATCCTGCTCTTCCATCTCTCAAAAGGTCCAGTCTCTTTTACGTTCATGTCTCCGGGGCTCCGTTCGTCGTCGAACCGAGGAGGAGTCGACGTCGAGTTCCTCGCTCATCCAAATCCGGTTCCAACCTCCGTGGTAGCAGTTCAGTCCCTTCCTAAATGCGTTTCCCCATTAAGGTTGGATGAGTTACCTTATTCCGCGGCGTCTCCGCCCCCGGTCTGACGGGGTTAGAGGCTGATCTCAAAGGACAGGCGCTTCGACGGGCAGAATGTGCGCCCCACTTCGTTGGCCAGTCCTTTCCGAGGTCCGGGTCCCCGGTTTCCCGACTCCGGACGCCCCCACTCCACACACACACACACACACACACTCCGCACACTGGAGGATCACAGCGTTCTCAGCTCCCTCGTGGCATCCGATGCGGGCCGGTGGGGGAAGAGGTCGGGGTGTTGGTGAGGGCGGAAAGTACGAGCAATCTCTGGGAGCGGGCATCGTGGAGGGTGGGGCAGGCCGGGTCGACCTAAAGGCGGGGCCCCGCCGCTTAGGCAAAAGGTTTTGAAGCCTTGCTGGCATGGGGGAACTCACTACCCCTCTCCTTTATTATGTTCCGATCCCGCTTCAGGATGTCCTTTATCTGGAGAAATAAAGACGGAACAAAAAGGAATACCAAAGGGGTTTTGCGGATCGAAGGGCTCTACGAGAAGTTCAGTGGGGGAGGTTGTTGCTCAGATAACCAAACCGGGAATCAGGGCCTAACCGAATTCCCAATGCGGAGCCGGACCCTAACCTCTTGCAACCCAGGAATGCACAAGGGCCGCGGGTAACCGAGCAAAAGGGGCAAAGACCCGCCTCAGCGATCCCGGCCAAAGGTGGGTGAACAAATGCCTCGCGTATCAACATCGCGAGAGCCTCGAGACCCCGACAGAGATTTCAAGGGTTAAATCGAGAAACCTGGTTAACCCGAGACCGAGGTGGGAGAGGGCGAGGGAGCGTGCGGAGGGCGCACCATGCCGGGTGTGGAAATCTCGCCGCCGCGCTCGCCGACACAAGGAGGCGGGCGCGAGCGGACCGACTGGGGGGAGCTGCCACGCGAACCATGCTGGGCGCGGCGGAGGAAGAGATCGACCCCACCAACGGGGGGAGCCCAGCCGCCGCGAACCACGGCGGGCCCTCTTGGTCCAGTAGCCAGCCAAGGGAACTTTTGTTTTTGTTAGCCGCCGCGGCGCCGCCCGTCGACTTGCGCCGCTCGCCCCTTCGGCCCCGCGCCCCGGCTCAGACTGGTTGATCGCTCTCGTCGCCGATGCGCGGCCCCGGCCCCGCGGTACCCCGTCCGCCCGCGCCCGAAGCGCTCCGAAGGGACCGCAGCCCCGATCGCGGAGGCGGCGGAGCCGGAGAGCGCGGCGGGCGGACCCCCTGCTCCTCGTCCTGCGCCGGAGCCGGCCCGGGCCCGGCTTGCCGACGCCTGTGAGCCCTCGGCTCCTCGTTTTGTGGCGGTGGCGGCGGAGGCCCTACCTAGTCACGCACTGCCACCTCGCGCTCGACCTCTTCCACGACGTGTTCAAGAGCCCGATACCCGTTGACACGCTCGCGCCGGACCTCCTCGAGTAGCTGATGTGCCCACCGGAGTTCGTGCTCTAGGACGTCTCGGTGCCATTCCGCCGGGCCTACCAGCGCGCCCTGGTCCGGGTGGGTGGGGCTCGGGGAGCCCGGGTCCGCCCGGTCCTCCCACGGAGGCCCTCCGGTCTGGGCCGGAAGGGGCCCCGCGGCTCTAGGGGTCCGGGGACACTGAAAAGGAAGAGGAGAGGGGGGCTAGACAGAACTTGGATAGGTCTGGAACAACAATTAATTTTCACTCGCCCTTAGGTAGGCCTTTGGTTAAGACCTCGGTGCCCAAGGTAGGTCCCAATTTGGGCCCGCGCCCCGGCCGAGCAGCGTGGACGTCTAAAGGAGGGAGGGCTCCACCCGCGGGGATCAATTAACGGAACCCGGCCTCCTAGGCCCGCTTCTCTCCCAGTCACGTCTCTCGGGGTGGGGAGGAGGAGGAGGAGGAGGAGCGGGGTTTGTAAATCGGTCCCTGACTGAAACGAGCAGAAAGAAGTAAAAAAATTTTAATCTTTGAGCGTACAATAAGAATCGACACCCAATTGTTTTGTCGGCGACGAAGTTGAGGTATTAAACTGAGACATCTTCTTCGGAAAGAAAGTTGAGGCGTCGCCGTGATTACACTAAGGATTCTTTGATCGATTTAGTTTGAATTCGAGAGGGTCAACGTAAGACGCTACTCTGCCCTCCGTCGGAGGGGTCTTTGTGGAACACCTCGTTCAACAATCAATGTACGGAATGGACCAGTTCAAAAATGAACAAAAGGAAAGTCTTTCGTCCAAAAGTTACCTTCCACATAGAAGAGATAATAATATCGGGATCCGGGACCCCCTTCTATGAACCGACGTAATTGAACACCTTCGACCCACCCTAAGAAACCCAAACCCAAGAAATTTATTGTACTTTTCAGACCATAAGAAATCCAATTTTACAGACATCACTACTAAGAAAGACTCGTTCTTCATTACCTGAAGTACCTTACCTAAACAACTCAAACCCCCGGGACGAGTTGAGTCTCCAACTTGTCTTTAGAAACTATTCCTTCCAAACCATCGACCCCAGTGTACACCTATGACCTCGTCCACACCAACTCCTGTCACCGTGACCGACTTGAAGAGAGGTGGAGAGAAGGAAGGACATGTGAAAGGAAAGGGTCCGACAAAAGTCAACTCTAAATCACGAGTAGGTACCACGAACACATGCACCGAGTCAGCACAGAACTGACGCGGAGGTACCTGACATCGGGTGGTCTGAGGAAACAGGTACGTCAAAAGGTCCGTTCTCATTACGTCAACCAACGGTAAAGGAGGAGATCCCTTAGAAAGGCTGGATCCCTAGCTTGAGTGCAGAGGACGTGACCTTCCACCTAAGAAATGGTGACTTGGTGGATCCTTCGGGGTAGGTACTACTTTCTCAGAATATTGTCGTAGAGTAGGACCTGTGCCGTCAGTGAACACTTGAGGTTCTTTCTTCCTTTGGGTCACTGGTATCACCCCAATCCTGAACTTCATACTTATACCTTTTTACTCGTCTGGATCTGCCGACGGACGTTCCCCCTTCATCTACACCCCATCCTACCCAGAGGACCCTTCCGAGACCACTTGAACCAAACGCTGTTCACTCTTTGACTGCCTGATTACTTCTATCAGTTCCCGTAGTACAAAGGACAACCGACTTCTACGTATCTACCTCAAACCCTCGTTTCTTTCCAAATTCTACCACAGGACCACAGGAAGATGTTTCCTCTCACTTCCTCTAGTAATCCAATGTGTCTCCTTTCTGTCATCCCAGATTGGTGTCGGAACTTGAGGGGAACTTCTCGCCTCCAGGACCTCCACGGTCGTCTTTGTCTTGCCCGTCCGAATCTCTCCAACCAGTTGACCACAAACCGATGACCCTCAGTCACTGGGAGAAACGTTCGTCAAAGTATCTTAACAATTTGATCTAGTGATCCTCAATTCTTTTTATTATCTAACTCCACTCTCTCCGACGAATTCATTCCCTCGACTTCCACACGGGGAAGGCGGGGAGTAGACCTCTCCGTTAGAAAAACATAGCAATTTCTGACTTTTCCCTGAAGGGTCCACCACGATCACCGAAGACGGACGGTTACGTCTTCTGTCTTCTCGACGTTCAATCTAGGGGGCCGGTCCTTCTAGGGGACCTCCTCCGATACCGTTGGGGGAGGTCATAAGAACTGACCTCTTAGGCTCCTCGAACCACCCGATGTCAGGCATCCCAGGGTTCCCGACCCGGACGAAGTGTACGTTTCTGACTTTTCCCATCCTCATCCACTTCCCATATCTGAACCTCTCCACCTTCCTTCCTAAAGTAAAAATTCCTTGTCCAACTTATAACTCCCGAACATCTCAAACTCTCTCTCTCTTCTGTCTTTGATAAATTTTTAGGGAAAGAAGGTACTCTCTCTCTCTCTCTTATAATTAACTTCCGCTTACTAAACTTAAAGCAAAATCCCCTAAAGCCCGGGTAGGGTCTACCTATTTTATTAAAACTCTTGAACGACTTCGTCTTTACACAAAATCTGGAGAAAGGAACCCTGAAAAGCTCCTTGAATACCAGTCTCCCTATAATCGGTGTCTCAAACGACACAACAAGTTTGTCAGACTACACTTAACACCGCAAGACGGATAAAAAATGGAAGAATAGATTGTTTAACGTCAAAATATAACTATTAGAGAAACTAAAAGAAATTAAAAAATTCTTATCCTAATTCTCTGATTCCTTAAGAGGTCCGTTCTTATGACCTCACGTAACGGTATGGGGAGAGGTTTCCTAGAAGAGTTGGGTCCCTAGCTTGGGACCAGAGGACGTAACGTCCGTCTAAGAAATGACAGACTCGGTGGTTCTTTCGGGGATTCTCTGATTTCCGTCGTTATTTTGTCCTTTCTTTTTATTTATGGTGTTCGTGATCCAGATCAAAAGTTTTATTTTAGAAAGAAGAATACTACAAGATAACATACTTCTGTTGTCTATAGTACGGAATCACAGACCTTCTACCATAAAAAGTTTCGTCTACTAAAGATTTCAAGAGACGTCTGTTACACCCATAATGTGACTCAGAATTCATATGGGAAGAATTTCGACATACGTGACTTTAGACTAAAACCTTGAGGTAAAAGTTCAGATTTCCTTCAAAAGTTTCGAGACTTATACGGACAGACCCGTTCACTAGACCACCAAAGAGTACTGGACTACCTCCCCGAGGTCAACCGTGGGAGACATTAATCCGAATAATATTATTCGAGTAAGAAACCCAAGTAAACACTACTATAAGAACATTCTTACACTATAATTATTTCATCTTAGTACCCCTGAGATATCTAGGGGGTTGTAACGTAGTGTCACAACCACTCACTGACGGACTAAGTCATCACAAGAAATCACTCCCGGTCCCCCAGTCCAATCAAAAACTCCAACTTAATATAAAAGAAATGTAAATTTAAAGAGAAAAGATTTCAACACTCGTCTGTCGATATGGTGCACTCCTACCAATCCTACCGAACACCATCTTTGACTAGTTGGTAGTTTCCTTTGGGTAACTGTTGACACCAGGTGAGTGTGGTGGGAACAACGTCTAGCACTGCACTGGAGACGGGTTTCCCCCGAACGGACTAGAGGGGATTCTAGGAGAGTAGACGAGACTTAACGGGGTGTACTGTAAAGGGATTGAGACTCCCTTCTCCTCTCGTGAGAACAGTAAATTACATAGGAGGAAAGTCACTCTCAAAGGGATACTCACACTTCAAACGACATTCCAAATTATGTCAGCTACGACAACCACTAACAAGAGTGAGACGGGAACTAGAGTAAACCTACTACGGGACCAAGAAGAGTCTGAAGTGAATGTGTACGTGTGAGTAAAAAGTCCATCTAAGTGTCAAAGGGAAGTCATCTAAATAGGAGTAAGACCCGTTATTAACGCTTCAGTATCTAAACCATACAATCCATATTAGTTGGAATATAATGGATACAATTTTATGAAGTGTATGTCGATTTCAGTGGTAAATGTAGTAACCATCCCCTTGGTGTGAAACCTGTCGGGAACTAATTGTCTATTCACCATAATCTATGTAAAACCACTAAACGGAACACCCAAAAATAACAATTGAAAACCCCCTCCCGTTCACATACATATAAAACAATTAGTAATCGTGAAGACACCACACCTTTCCTCTTGTATTTTCTTGGTATTTACCACATAACGATTATAAGATTTAAGTACAAACCACTATCTTATAATCCGACCTTGTTGACCCATTGACAAAATAATGCACATATATCATATGAACTCTTTTTTAATGTTACAAATACTCACATTTCCTACAGGTCATAAATTACTTTCACAATGAAACCTCGACAATAATTTCCCTCAAGCTTATACCAAAGACTTTCACTAACAGTTCCTTAAAAGATTTAAATTTTAACATAAAGAAAACTTACCTATTATGTAAATTTACCATATTTAAGTGTACTATTCTTCCTACAGGTCATTTTTTTTTTTTAGAGGGAGAGTCAGTAAGAATAAGAGCCTGGTGGATCAACAGGTAGAACGTTGTTTTCTAAACCGACAAACGTCTTTTTTAAATTCTTCTAAGTCCCTTTACTATTAAATAGTGACAAATAAAAAAGAGGTTCCGTAACCTGTACATCAAGATGTATGACACTAAATCCGAATCATAATAGTGTTAAACGTTCAACCATCTCTAACAAAGTAAACACCCACGTCGGTTATATATAATAGTCGATTTTGAGGTACACAAAGACACACCAGATTGTGAATCTCATACTAGAAGATGGAAGTAGAGAAACCACTTAGTTTCTCTTAAATTAATGATTAACGTCTTAACGAAGAAAAAAAAAAAAATTGAACTCTCACTACTCTTCATTCGTTAATTTGTACTTTCTTTTTCGTTTCATCTACCAGTGCAAAATTTGATTAAAAACACTATATCATAACCCAGTCATCTGTCTTTTTGGTCTCCAGGTCCCAATGTACAATCCATATTGATTGAAATGTAAGATCTTAAACTTAACATATATAATGTATATATATAACCTTTTATACAAATAAATACATACGTCTAAGAGACGAAAAGTGGCAGATGGTCACAACTCACAGACACAACTTGATTAACATTTTCCTAGTCCCAAACCACCTGATCACCATACAGAATCAAGTCAAGTCAGTGAGTCAGTACAGGCTGAGAAACGCTGGGGTACTTAGCGTCGTGCGGTCCGGAGGGACAGGTAGTGGTTGAGGATCTCAAGTGAGTCTAAGTGCAGGTAGCTCAGTCACTACGGCAGGTCGGTAGAGTAGGAGACAACAGGGGAAGAGGAGGACGGGGGTTAGGGAGGGTCGTAGTTTCAGAATCAATAGGAATAAGAAACCACATGAAACTCATCCGACGTATCGAACCAGGGAGTAAACAATTGATTTGTAAAACGATTCATGTTCTGTGAGAACTTTCTTAATTACGGCAAGTTCAAAATTTATTTTAAACCATAGAGGTAAATCGTAAATTAGACCTTTCATCGTTCTATTCATCCAGTTTTTTCAAACACACTTAATCGGTAATAAGTCTTTGAACTTCTTCCCTTATCTGGTCAGTGGTTAGATGAACCCGACAAAATATCTACCACTCTTAGTATTATTATTATCCGATCGCAACCACAAAGGTCAACCCAAATCTTCGTGTCTCCCACAGTACTCCTGACCAAAACAAGAGAAGGAGAGAACCGACGCGAAAGGAGGTGCCAACCGAAGTAGGAGTCGTCTCGAAAAAGGTGTACCTTCGTTTCTACCGGGCACCTGAGTACAGTAAGAATACGACGAACATTAGGGTCTCTGTCCCTGTACGGACAAAAGACATAAAGGTCGTCTTAATGACCCCTTATAAAGTAACAGGATCAAGTCTAGTCATCGTCCCCGACGACCCACCTCAGGTAGTCGGTGGAACCCGACGCGAAGGGTTCACGGCCTACTAAGTACTGGGACACCGCCCGACAACGAGTTTATTTCCTCTCTCAAGATCTTCCTTTCGAACGCGGTCTGTCTTTACTATCTACGGGTAACATCAGCTCGGTCGACATTCAATGTAGCCATTGTCGTAAGAAACTCTACTAAAGAACTAATCGGGTTAGAAATGAAGAGTCGAAAGAGGAACTGAAGATTGACATCACAAGTCTATTAAGTTCGGGACTCAACGACCATTACTGAAGTACACATCTGAGACTCTGATGTCGAACTAAGTACAATGGAAACCCTTGAATGAACTTTAATGAAATTACGAACCACATTATTTTAGTAAAAGGATTCCAATAGAATAGAGGACTCATCAAAGATTAAGACCTATTATTGGAGCCATTCCCCCTTTGAACGGTTGTGAAGACACTATGACAGAATGATCTCAATTATCTCTTTAAAGACAACAAAAGTACAACGCCAGTGAATCATCGATCGTCTCACTTTCACCACAAAATCCGTCTGACGATAAGTGAACCCTATAACTTTGAATGAACAAAAATAAACCCCGGGACGAAGAAGTAGACATTTTAGAAACTTTTACTGGGGTTCTCCGTCAACACCCCTCAGGACCGGTCTTCGATACATGAACCTCCGGACACCATGAGGATACAATGAGGAGTTTCAACTTATGACCCCTCCACTATTGAGAGTTGGTTCGTAAAGAAGACCGGAAGAATCTAATGCACGATCAGATTACCGAGTCTCTTGTTCTCTGATCTTAGAGACCGTCGTGAACTCCGAAAATCTTTATTCGAAGGTAAGACAGAACCAAATCACTAGTATACCGACTCGAGTTTCACCAAGAAACCCTTATAACAAACCCTTTAGGTATACAGAAGAAAACAGCTCAGAAAGAGGTGGATTCTCCGGACCCCGCGTCATACACGACATAGACATGTTAGGTATATCTAAATTACAGAATAATAACCAGACGCTTCTGCAAACCCTCCTATATTTCCCTCTGAAAATTTTTCTCTTCGTACCACACGTACCGGAGTCAGGAGGTCCTTCCATCTCCGATCAACTCCTCTATTCTACACCGACACAAACACCTCTTCTTGTATTTCAAAACGGGAACTCGAGTTCTCTAGACCTAAACTCAGGAACAAGATAGTGAAGTAACGCAGAGGCACACACACACACACGTGCGTGCAGACACACGTGCGTGCAGACACGCGTCAACGCAGGTTGAGAAACGGTGGGGTACCTGACGTCGGGTAGTCCGAGGAGACAGGCACCCTAAGAGATCGGTTCTCATGACTCACTCAACGATAAAGAAGGAGGTCCCTAGAACGGCTGGGTCCCTACCTTGGACGTAGAGAACACAGAGGACGCAACCGGTCACCTAAGAAATGGTGGTCGTGGTGACCCCTTCGGGAGACGAAGATGTCAGAGTGAATTGGAGAAACGAGGAGTCATCTGACTATCGAATACAGTACCCAACACCTTTAATCTACCATACTTAACCGAAACTTGAGACATTTTGTTCCAAATGAACAAAAATTCCAGGCATGGAAATTCGTCACAGAATTAACTCTGGGACCCAAATCTATAGAAATAATGACCACATACGATCGACGGTAACACAGGTCACCAGACGAATTGTGAGAATCCTTATAAGTTTTTCATATTGTGTTGTCAGAAGTTCCTTGAAATAAACCTATTACTCCGGTCTCAAAATGTTAACTCTCCCCTTTTTGGTACCGACACCTTGTCATGTGTCGTATTATGATTCCCGAAGGGACCACCGAGTCTGTCATTTCTTAGACGGACGTCACGCCCTCTGGACCCAAACTAGGGACTCAAACCTTCTAGGGGACCTTCTCCCATACCGTTGGCTGAGGTCATAAGAACGGACCTCTCAGGAGTGCCTGTCCTCGGACCCCAACGTTTCTCAGCCTGTACTGACTTGCTGATTCGTGTGTCGTGTGAATTACAATGCTCTATTGTCACGAAGACCAACCACATTTATGATAATCAAATCTTTTTACCCTTCTCTTCCTCGGGAATCTTGCTTGACGAATCTCCACCCGACAAAGTCAATGTGACATCTCGTGAACCAGTCATCAATGATTAGGGGTCAAGATACACTTTGACCCGATTTAGAGCACCCTCAATGTCTCCTGCTCGTCAGTAGGAGTACGAGGTTCGTGTAAGACTCATCAACCCCTCCACTCGGGTCATACAAAAATGTCACGCTCCGGTACACATAGGCCATTTACGACTAACTTCCTATGGTTGTCGTCCCACCCTAAACTCTGTCCCTGTCCGAGGAGGTTGGACACCCGTCAAAGTCCTTGTCTCTGACTCACTCCTCTCCTCTCTCTATCCTACTCCACGACCCTCTCCTCGACCGTCCTTGTTTCTACGTCTCCTCACTCTCATGTCCTCCGTAGGACCCTTGTCACTTCGTAGTCTCACCCCTCCGTCCTTTGTCTTCTTGCTTTTCCTTCGACCCGAGTCCAAGACATATCAGTCCCGACAGTCCCTTCCACCATTTGACTCTTCTATGACTCTCTGAACCCAACCTCCGCCACTTGTCCCTTCCTGTCCCCGTACTAGACTCTGGTCAATCGTAAAACCCACTAACCTCACCCTCACTTCAAACTGATCTCCGTTCTTCTGATCAATTCCAAGGAACAGTCGCACGCTGACTACTTTATCCCCGGACAAGACCTCATCACCATCTCTACATCTCTGGGTCGGTACCTCAGAGGACGCCCTTCTTTAATGGTCCTGTACCACGTCTTGTCCTCTCTTCCGGGGGTTTTTAGTTTCCAAGTAGATCCCAAGACTCGTACTTACTGTCTGTTAATGTCTTGGTCCTCCCTATACCCTTCAAGTCCTCTCCCCTTCCATCTTTAAACCCGAACTAAAAATTTATTCTTTGGGTGTAAGTTTACGATATTCTTCGGGATAGACCAAGTGGGTAAGTAAAGTCTCTATTTATCTACAGAGCTAATTAAGAGACATAAAGCTTAAACTTCCCTCACTTGTCCGAGAGAGTTTTATGGAACAAAAATCAGTGATTCAGAACAGACTGAGAACGTTGGGGTACCTGACATCAGGCGGTCCGAGGAGACAGGCACCCTAAGAGGTCCGTCCTTATGACCTCACCAACGGTAAAAGAAGAGGTCCCCTAGAAAGGTTGGGTCCCTAGCTTGGGCCCAGAGGACGTAACCGTCCGTCCAAGAAATGGTGACTCGGTGGACCCTTCGGGGACTTTTATAGATCGTCTGTAAATTTTTGAACAAGGGTGCAGAAGGAAGAGAAGAAGAGACCGGTAAAGAACGGAGTGTCTGATGACATCTCAGGACGAAAGAAGGGGCACGGGCAGTGTGACCAGACCGGGAGACGAGGTCCTCCTGACAATCAGACACGGTACAGTGAATCGAGAATTTCTATTTGACTCCACTAAACAAAAGAGAACACAAACCTGAACGTGGGGGGGAGCCGACACTGAACCACGTCACCTAGGCTTATGGGTAGACACTGAGACGGTAACCCCACCTGCTTGTTTACGATATGAAAGGAAATGACACATGTAAACGGTCGACAATTAAATGGTTTTCAAATAAAACAAAAGTCCAACATGACGGAGATCCCCCCTTTTTTCTCTCACAAAAGATAAACACGGAAAAGAACGAAGGAGACTCATATAGAGTCAACTCACCAGTGACACAGGATTCACGGTTCCATCGAGTACTCTTCGGGTTTTGGAGTCATCCGGTATCAAACCGAACGATGAGCCCAAAGGGACCACCGAGTCTGTCATTTCTTAGACGGACGTCACGTCCTCTGGGTCTAAGCTAGCGACCCAACACTTCTAGGGGACCTCTTCCCTTACCGATGGATGAAGTCATAAGAACGGACCTCTTAAGGTACCTGTCTCCTCGGACAACCCGACGTCAGGAACTCCGACGTTTCTCAGTCTGTGTTGACTCACTGACTGTGATACCAAACGATGTATGTCACACTTTATCGGGAAATAATAATAATAAAAATTATGGTTGGAAAAATCTCAAAGTTCAAAAAGACAAAATTATAGAACGTTCGTATAGGTACAAGTGGAACAGTTACTGAAAATTTTTTCAAAAATTACCCTCCTATTAACGAAATGTCACAACACAACCAAAGACGGTATGTAATTGTGTTTGGTCGGTATTCATATGTATATAGGGTAGGGAGAACTTGGATGGAAGGTTGGGACGGGAGGTAGGATGAGATCCAGTACTGTCTCGGTCTCATGGTCCGACTCGAGGGACACAATATGTCGTCGAAGGTCAATCGATGGATAAAATGTGCAGTCACTGAAGAAATCTTAGTCAGAATAGGAACTTTAACTCTGTCATATCATGTGTTAGATAATAAAAAGATAAGTAAGTCATTTATCAATAACTTACGGATTATACACGACCAAAGGTACGATTTGTACCCTTTAATTTATGAATACAAAAGATGGAAGTTCATTAAAGTACCCTCACTATTTATTTTATAAATGTCACATCACACTTTGGGACCATCTCTTCATGTTCTTCGATACGTTCGTTTATAAAAAGATTAAATGACAACGGTCCATTGATTACCTGTATTTAGGACTTTACCTATCCGTCACTTCGATTCTCGTCTCGAACTTCAGAATTGACCCAAGATATTTTTGTTGAATTACAACATACGAATCAACGAGTCAGCACAGACTGAGAAACACTGGGGTACCTGACATCGGACGGTCTAAGGAGACAGGTACCCTAAGAGGTCCGTTCTTATGACCTCACCCAACAGTAAAGGAAGAGGTTCATTAGAAGGACTGGGTCCCTAGTTTGGGTACAGAGAACACAGAAGACGTAATGTCCGTCTAAGAAATGGTGACATGGTGGACCCTTCGTTCCATTTTACTTAAATCCTCAATCGAGTGTATACACATTAAATCAAACTGTCTACAGACTAAAACCTCCTCTGATACGGATAAGATTAAAGACTCTGATAGTACGAATTTAAAAACAAACATTTCCCATGACAAGATAACGTGATTTTCCTTTTCATAGAAATTGAATCTGGTTGACACATACAACTAAGAAGCGAACCTAAATTCTAACTAATAACGGTATGATTAACAAAACGAACAACTGAGTTCAGTTTATTATTTTCACTGGAATTTTTATCATGAAAACACAATATCGGTGAAACTTTCTACCAAACCACAAAAGAATGTTTTGATCTGTAATAAGAATGTTATTTTCCGTTGTCAGTCACAAGGAACCATAAATGGGTTTCCTCAACTTTGAATCGAGGTGTGTTTTTGGACGCGGACCTACAAATACCGTCCAAATAAGTATTAACGGTTTTGAACTTCTGTCGGTTCGACGGGAAGTCATCTACTTACCGATTTCACACCAATATGGGTCTGTTACCTGATTTATTTTTCTTTTCTTGAAAGTCCGACATGTACACACCTCCGCCCCATATGACCCTTTAGAGTGACGGAGGGAGAGTTAAAACAACATTCATATTTTGACTAGAACTTTTTATCAGAAACCCTTTTTTCATAAACACCGCCGTCATTTTCCACTCACTAAAGAAAGTATGAACACATGCCCAGGACTCAGGTCCCTCCAATAACGTAACGGTCTGTGTGAACCGTGGCCTGAAGTAGGACCCATTTTTCACTGGTGAGACGATCACCGGTCGTACCGAGGGTCGCAAGTGGAAGGCGAGACCAACAATACCATTTGCACCGACAGTGTCCTTGACGGGTCAAAATGAAGATCCTTGACTTAGGCTAATCAAAAGAAGTATCTCTTCGTCTAAAGACAAAGAGAATCTCCGTCCAAAACAAAAGTCTGTTCATTTACCTTTCTTGTAATCCGGAGAGGGAAATCCTGAATCTTCAAACCAGAGTCAGGCAAACCACTAATGTCACTAAAGGTTTGGACAAAAATGGAAACCGACGAAAGGTGGTTTAGGTAAACTTTTACGTAATCACCTTAGGAAAAGAGACTTGTCCCGAAAGGACCCCAAGAGAAAGTCTAATACGGTAATATGAAAAGAACACGAAGGTTTATGAAACATCTTTAATAAGAGGAACCCCGTATGACTTTTGGCACAATTAATTAACTGGAATATAAGGAGTGTAGATACTAAATATTTGTATCGTTTGACTCAGTGATTTTAAGCTTTTACAGTTACCTAAAACTCCAACCCCGTATCTCTAAGTTGACCGTTTAGGGTTTACTGGACAGAGGTCGAACTCGAAACGAAAACACAAGCAATTGGAAAACAAACAACAGAGGATTAACATCTTTATTTGTACAGGTCGACAATCCCAAACGTAAAAATCCGAAAAATTTTTTAATTCAATTTCAAGTGTATGGTGTTTTAGTGGGAAACTTTCACAGTTTAAGTGATCGAAAATCATGTAAGTCTACCAACACATCGGTATTGGTAATAGATTAAACTCTTGTAAAAGAAGTGAGGTCCTTCTTTGGAGGAGAATAAGTGTCAGTAAGAGGTAAGGTGTGAAGAGGTCGGGACCGTTGATACTTAGAAGAACGGACAAGACCTGTAAAGTATATTCATCTCAGTTTGTCAGACACCGGAAAACACACCGTATAAGGTCGAATTACAAAGGTCCCAAGTAGGTACAACATCGTATCTAATCACGAAGGAAAGAAAAATGTCGACTTATTATGAGACAACGTACCTAAACGGTGTAAAACAAATAGGTAAGTAGTAAACCCATAAACTTAACAAAGATAAAACTCCGATACTTTTACGACGATACTTGTACATGCTCAAACACATACCTATATACAAAAGTAAAGAGAACCCGGACCGCACGACGCTAAGTCCCCGAGCGTTTCTCAGCCTGCCCTGACTCGCTGATTCGACTACATGGATGTACACCTTAACAACCGAGTATACCATTGAAACAAATTGAAAGACTCCTTACAAAAGTTGTCGAAAACGTGGTAGGGAGTCGTTATATACACCCAGAGTTAAGAGGTGTAAGAACGGTTGTGAATAATAACAGCAGGTAGAAAAAAGTAATATCGGTAGGGTCACCCACACTTCATCAAAGACTGACATCAAAACCAAACGTAAAGGGATAACTAATTACTACGACTGATGGAAAAGGACACGAATAACCAATGAACATATAGAAAACAAAACTGGTACGGTGTGCTGAACACCTTAGAATCAAGGTACTAGTCCTTAACTCGGACCGGTACCGTCACTTTCGTGGTTCTGGATTGGTAACCTGGTGGTTCCTTAAGGGTGAGATAGGACAAACCTTTTTTTAGATAAGTTTAAGAAGCGGATAAAAATTAACCTAACAAGTAGTATCTTGTTGTCTGACCAAGGTTTATCCTTTTCCTCATGTAGTTCCGACACATAACAGTGGGACGAATAAATCGAATATGCGTCTCATGTAGTACTCTTTGTGACCCAACCTCCTTCGTGTTCGTCCTTAGTTCTAACGACCCTCTTTATAGTTATTGGAGTCTACTGTGGTGGGAATACCGTCTTTCACTTCTTCTTGATTTCTCGGAGAACTACTTTCACTTTCTCCTCTGGACTGGACGGAGATCTCTTTGGACATACGTCCAGTCCTTCGTTATCAATCTTGACCTGGACCTTGTTGTCTGACCAAGGTTTATCCCTTTCCTCATGCAGTTCCGACATATAACAGTGGGACGAGTAAATTGAATATACGTCTCATGTAGTACTCTTTGTGACCCGACCTTCTTCGTGTTCGACCTTAGTTCTAAGGGCCCTCTTTATAGTCATTGGAGTCTATACGTCTACTGTGGTGGGAATACCGCCTTTCACTTCTCCTTGATTTTTCGGAGAACTACTTTCACTTTCTCCTCTCACTTTTTCAACCGAATTTCAGGTTGTAAGTCTTTTGCTTCTAGTACCGTAGGCCAGGGTAGTGCAGGACTGTTTATCTACCCCTTTGTCACCTTTGTCACAATCTGAAATAAAACCCCCCGAGGTTTTAGTGACGTCTACCACTAACGTCGGTACTTTAATTTTCTGCGAATGAGGAACCTTCCTTTCAATACTGGTTGGATCTAACGTATAATTTTTCGTCTCTGTAATGAAACGGTTGTTTCCAGGCAGATCAGTTCCGATACCAAAAAGGTCACCAGTACATACGTACACTCTCAACCTGACACTTCTTTCGACTCGCGACTTCTTAACTACGAAAACTTGACACCACAACCTCTTCTGAGAACTCTCAGGGAACCTGACGTTCCTCTAGGTTGGTCAGGTAAGACTTCCTCTAGTTGGGACCCTAAAGAAACCTTCCTTACTACGACTTCGACTTTGAGGTCATGGAACCGGTGGAGTACGTTTCTCGACTGAGTGACCTTTTCTGAGACTACGACCCTTTCTAACTCCCGTCCTGCTCTTCCCCTGCTGTCTCCTACTCTACCAACCTACCGTAGTGGCTGAGTCAGCTGTACCCAAACCCACCTGAGACCCTTAACCACTACCTGTCCCTCCGGACCTCACAACGCCAAGTACCCTAGTGTTTCTCAGTCTTTACTGACTCACTGACTTGACTTGTAGGACTATAACTACGTAAGAAAAACATATGATCTATGATCTAGGAATAGACTACGTACTAAACGTATAAAAAGAGGGTAAGACACCCAAGAGAAAAGTGAAAGAACCATCACCATCACAAACCATCACAAACTTCGTGTTTTCAAAATTCAAAGCTACTTCGTTTTTAGTGAGGCAGCACAGGTTGAGAATCGCTGGGGTACCTGACATATCAAGTACCTTAAGAGGTCCGTTCTTATAGTCTCACCCATCGGAAAGGGAAGAGGTCCCCTAGAAGGGTTGGGTCCCTAGCTTCGGTCCAGAGGGTGTAACGTCCGCCTAAGAAATGGTCGACTCGGTGTTCCCTTCGGGAACAAAACTAGTTCAGGTTAAATTAATACAAAAACAGACCAACGAAAACCACAGTATAGATTCTTTGGTAGTGGGTTAGGTTCCAGTACTTATTTGGGTAAAAGAAGGTTCTCAAACTATCAAAGTCGAAAATTAAAGACAGAAGTAAGGTAAAACTCAATTAAAGATACTATACTAAAAAAACGTTTACTGATCGATCAATAAGGTCGTGGCAAACAACTCATACTGAAAGAAAAATTGACAAAAGAGGGGGAATGAAAGAAATGGTAGTTAGACATATGAATATAATTATCGTGGACGTTTACACATCCCATATATTCTGACACCTCCTATGTCAAATTCTTGAACAGAAGGGAAACCAAGAATGTAGATCAACTCCGACTACTACCACATATATAGACTTTAACAATTGACCACAAACTAAGACACGGTCTCCTCACCATCTCTTTTGTCTTAAGTAATCCTTAACTCTTCTGACTCATTCAGACACCCGTATCTTCAAGTTTCTCTTCTATTTCGGTAACTCCAATCTATTCCCAATCTATGTCTTTCTCGTCTTTACCGGTCTTGTCTCGAATGACTTCGTTAATCCAAGAAAACCGGGTTTCATACATATCCTGTACAAAATCTGTCTAAATTTAAAAAAAGGACCTAATAGTCCAGAAAGGAAGCGGATTGGACGTAGTGATCTTTAACCTTCGTGGACTATGTATGAAACACGTCAACATAAATCTTTATTCCCGTTAAAGACAAAACCGGTGGGGCATAACTTAACCCATGGAATGCCTATGTAAGAAGACGAATGAAGAGAGTCACCAACAGTATTTACGACCTTACGAAAGGAGACATCCCTTCCTTTTCATTAAAATGTAGATGGGAACGTTCAAGAACCGACTCTCTGAGGATATTATTTTTTGTCTGACTGATCTCTTTTCGTCAAACAAATGTGCATATGGAGTACACGTACACCCTCCACGTGAGACATAAGGTCCCTCATCACTCACTGAGTCTCTCCACCGAATCTTGAGTCCGAATGTCTGGTCGAAGTCGATTTCTGTTTTCTTTCCATCCACACCCATCCGGTCATTACCCCTCCAATCGTCCTTTTCGTGCCATTTGTCCCCAATCCAAAAAATACATTTAGATTCAGACTCGAAAGTATTTTTAAAGAACACTAAATGCTCCTCCATTACCGTTGGGTCCCCACTAGAAGAAATCTTACCTGACCAACCTAGAGGAACGTCAGGTTCCCTGAGAGTTCTCAGAAGAGGTTGTGGTGTCAACTTTTCGTAGTCAAGAAGCCACGAGTCGGAAGAAGTGTCAGGTTGAGAGCGTAGGTATGTACTGGTGATCTTTTTGGTATCGGAACTGATCTGTCTGGAAACAACCGTTTCATTACAGAGACGAAAACTTATACGATAGATCCAACCAGTATTGAAAGGAAGGTTCCTCATTCGCAGAAAATTAAAGTACCGACGTTAGTGGTAGATGTCACCAAAACCTCGGGGGTTTTTATTTCAGACTGTAACAAAGGTGACAAAGGGGTAGATAAACGGTCCTTCACTACCCTGGTCTACGGTACTAGAAGTAAAAGACTTACAACTCGAAATTCGGTTGAAAAAGTGAGAGGGGAAAGTGAAAGTAGTTCTAGTCGGGACCAACAAGAAACCTTCCTGACTACGATTTCGACTTTGAGGACATGAAACCGGTGGAGTACGCTTCTCAACTGAGTGACCTTTTCTGAGACTACGACCCTCCCTAACCCCTGTCCTCCTCTTCCCCTGCTGTCTCCTACTCTACCGACCTACCGTAGTGGTTGAGCTACCTGCACTCAAACTCACTTGAGATCCTCAACCACTACCTGACCTTCCGGACCACACGACGTCAAGTACCCCAACGTTTCTCAGTCTGTGCTGACTGGCTGACTCGACTTACCGTTGGGTGAGGTCAAAAGAACGGACCTCTTAGGGTCCGAGGATCTCCTCGGGCCACCCAACGGCAGACACCCAGCGTGTCTCAGCCTGCACTGACTTCGTCGTCAGTGAGAAGAGAAGGAGTATATCTCTATGGGAATTTTACCTCCCAATAAACTATGTAAGTTTAAAGGGAATATTTTCCCAGTGAAGATGAGACAAAAGTCTCGAAGAGGACACAAACAACAAAAAGTCTTTATTAGTCGAGTTCTAGTAGGAACACGGTTTTCCGATAAACCCCCACTGTATAAGACGATGGGAAGAGGGGGAAGAAAGTTCAAAAACGGGTCCACAGTGAAGGAGTCACTCCGAATGGTACAGGTGGACAAATTCTAATGTCACCGAGTTGGGTGTTTGTGAGAGGTAAACAAAATGAGACCAGGGGGCGGGGACGGTCCTCGTGCATAGGAGAAAACGTCATAACACATTAACTGACTGAAACATAAATAGAACGAGTGGTCTTCAATACCAAACGACCCTAAAAACGGACCTGTGTCGACATGGACAGTGTATTAACTTACGAGTTATTTATCGACAAACTACTTACTTCGAGGATTCTGACGAAAATGAAACCCCGATAAGAGAAAGTTTGAGAACCCGGGATAAGGTCTGGAGAACTTAGTCTTTGAGACCCCCACACCTAGATAGATGAAACAGAATTGATCTGGAGGTCTAGTGAGACTACATTTAAATAGAAAATTCTTGGTGAGTCATTCTAAAGTCCTCGATCCAGACAACGAATATCCACACCTACACATCCAGACACGAACTCCATTGACTGTTCATAATGACTTATGTTTAAGTCTCTATTTCTCTTATGTTTATTTCTCTCGTTAGAGAAAAAAAACTCCTCTACCGTGTTCCTTTCCTATAGTCGACATCATTGAAAGACAACTGGATAGTTCCTTTTTCACAGGGGTGTTGATGAAACAACAACAAATCAGGGATTCAGCACAGGCTGAGAAACACTGGGGGTACCTGAAGACGTGTGGGGTGAAGAGACAGGAAGTGGTAGAGGGTCTCGAACAAATTTGAGTACAGGTAACTCAGTCACTACGGTAGGTTGGTAGTAGGAGACAACGGGGGAAGAGGGCCGGAGTCAGAAAGAGTCATAGGCCCAGAAAAGGTTACTCAACCGAGAAACGTAGTCAACCGGCTTCATAACCTCGAAGTCGAAGTCGTAGTCAGGAAGGCTACTTATAAGTCCCAACTAAAGGAAATCCTAACTGACCAAACTAGAGGAACGTCACGTTCTGATGATATCTAAGGTGATTATGTCCTCCTCCGTGACCTGAGTTATCCATCAGTGTGAGTATGAGTACCGATTGTAAACAATGTCGTTTTTCCATGTTCTGTTTGTCGTTCCCCTTTTTCGTGTGTCCCGTAACAGATCTCCTTTGGTTCCCTTTCGACGTTTCTCAGGAGAGGGTCACCTCAGTGTGTCCCGTCGTATGAATTAAGGAGATCGTAGTTTGTGATTGTTCATACTTCACAATGCCATAAGGGGACCTCTGAGTCACCATTTCTTAGGTCGACGATTATATCTTCTGTGTTCAAGCTAGGGTCCCAGTCCTTCTAGGGGACCTCTTCCTTCACCGTCGGGTGAGGTCATAAGAACGGACCCTGTAGGGTGTCTGTCTCCTCGGACCGGTCTATGTCGGGTACGCCAACGTTTCTCAGCCTATGTCACTGATTTGTTGTTGTTGCACTTCACAAATAGAGGCTCCCTGCGAGTAAACCTCTGTATCAGAAGACCACAAATGACCCATGACAGCACATCCGTCCGTGGGAGACAGATCGTCTATGGTTTTAAGGTCTGAGGGTCTTCTTTTCGTCAAGTCGTGTTTGGTGTAAAATGTTTGTCAAATCCGTGTTGTTCGGTAGGAATTGGTCAATCTCATCATCCTTGGGAGGACTTTAGGTTTAAGGGTCTACGGGTGGTTTCTGGTTGGAACGTTAGGTCAGACTCTAACGATTAGGAATGTTTCTGGACGAACGTCCCACCCGAGAACCGGTCGTGGACCCTTGAGCTTCAAGATCTCTCAAGGAGGGTGGGACTGACCATCCCTACCGAGTGACTCCGAATGTCCACCCCTATACATTTGAGAAAAGACGACACAAGTGACAAAGAGGTACAATAGGTTTTTTCAAACAAAAAAGAAGAAATACATCTTGTATTTCGTTAATCTGAAGAGAGAAGAATCCTTTAAATCATTATTTTACAACACTCTCACTGAACCTGTCAAATTTACCTAACTTATTCACTCAAATAAGTGAATCTGTATAAAAGAATTTTTGCGGAACCGTCATAATACGTCATAATAACTTAAATCATTAATGTATTCACTAAATACAGTATCATTTTAAAAATTTACATAAGGTTTACTACGTTTTTAATTTTATCGAAAGAATGACAAGGAAACTTTTTATAGCGGATACCGACAATGGTAGCCAAAGTTTCACCTGTCGACTAAAAAGAAGTGTAGATGGAAAAGTAGAAGGTCTCCCGCTTACACTATTGAACGGTAGAAACCCAAACGAAAAAACTTATCGGTCAGCAGAAAGAAAGAAAAAAATATCCAGTTCTACGACTTAATAGTCCCTGTGAAAGTGAACAGAACTGTGTTACGACATTCTCTTATTTCCTATGACAAGTCTTCAACCGGAGACTGGTGTTTCTGTAGGTGTCGTCGCAAAGAGCCCAACCTTTTCGGTAACTATTCCATACCACAACAGCCCGCACAAGTCACACAAGATCGTAGTCGGTGGTAAAAGGGTACTGGCGAAAGCGGTGTCATCGAAAGAGTAACAAATATGATAAAGAAAACAGGAACGAAAGTCATTATACCAAAATGATACCATGGGAAGTTCAAGTTTTTTTTGGTTCTTATTTTCGTTTGGTTTTTGGAAGAGAAAAATATCGGGAAAAAAAAAAATTGGGTAAAAGAACATACTACTGGTGAGGATTACAGTTCCACTCAGTCAAAGGTCAAAGATTGAAGGAGACTCCCTCAAACAAATATCTTCCTTGAAAAGGATGAACGACTCATTAAGGGCCCCACACTGAGCCGGAGACAATGTCCTACTGACCCCATTGTTTCGAACGCAGACAGACGGGACGTAGTAGGATCAGAGGAACAGGAGGATACTCGAACGACCAGTGAAACAACAAACGACACACTCGCCCAACCAACGATCGGTCGTCTCGGCCAGTGAACTCACTAAAAGAACACTGTACAGAATTTAGAAACTGAACCTCCAAACGAATATTCGTCAATGACAAAAATCGTGACCCGGTCAAAACGGGAACCTCAAGAACAAGAATCATCTCGGGTTCTCTTCACCGAATTCCAATGACACACTACGGAGCCTTACAAAGTAGACAATCCCTCACACACTGACCAACACCTGTAAAAACAAGTGTGTAACATTTGAAAACCCTCTCATCCTTCTTTAAAACCCCTCTCGAAAAACATCGTTTTGTACAGAATACTCGACGAGGTAGACACACGTACTCCTGTCATCGACATTGTACCTTTGAGCACCTTAGGTCTCTTGCCGAGAATTGAGTACACGTTCGGATTGACAGTCTTTATTAGACTGTCTCACCATTACAACCGGCCGATCTGAGTCCCGTCGGGTTCACTCTTAATATTGTGCCCACGAAAATTCCTCCAGAACGGCAGCACATCCATGTCATACTGTCCTGACTTGCCGACCCCGAGACGTCTAGCAAACCCATCGACCCGGAAGTCTTCACAATCACTGGAAACCCTCTCGAGAATGGTGAGGGTCACACGACTCCCGAAGCTGAGCCACTCTCTCCGGTCTCTTCACCACGACCGACGTCGCCGGGGTAAAAACCCAGACACTACCGTCAACGGTCGTCTCCGACCTTCACAAGAGACTTTATCGAGACTCCAACCCCCCGGACAGACAATTGAGACTCCTACCTTTGTCTCGAAACCTTCACCGAAACCGGAGTCTGAAAAACCTCTGACACCACAGCATACAGAAGTCAACCACGGACTTCTCTAATAATCACACTTGACTAAGTTCCTGGAAGACCTTCTCACCCCAACCCCCACGAAATCTCTACTAGAATTCAGTGACACTCACTCCTTGGGAGAAATCCCAAGAAATCCCACTTCATTGATGACCACTACAAGTCCTTCGAAGTCTATAACCGCCGACGGTCACTGGTTCCATAAGATCACTTCCAAGTCTGGGGTTCTCCAAGGACCGTCACTGGTAACCCGATGGGCGTCAATACTACCACACCCCTGTCCGCCCTGGTCTTCTACCGGTCCTGTCGTTCTCATCAACTTCGGAGGCTTCGTCGGTCAGTCTCTTTTCTAGGGTCTAAGGTCTTATCCACCCCTACCGGAGCGTCAGTATGGAGCACCCACAAAAGGACCGATGGTTCTAGACCCTATGTCCTGAAACGTACCACGGCGACCATCCCCCGGTACACAGGAGTAAAGGATCGAATACAGAACAGACTAGGATTAATGGTAGCCACAATCAGGGAGGTAGAACAGACTGAGAAACGTGGGGGTACCTGACATCGGGCGGTCCGAGGAGACAGGTACCTTAAGAGGTCCGTCCTTATGACCACACTCAAAGGTAGGGGAAGAGGTCCCCTAGAAGGACTGGGTCCCTAACTTGGGTCCAGAGGACGTAACGTCCACCTAAGAAATGGCAGACTCGGTGGTCCCTTCGGTCAATAGTAGTCTCGGGAGAAAATGAGAACAGGGGGTCGATGACCACTGAACGATTTGTGCAGAAGAAGGTCTACACCGTCCAGAAATATGTGCAAACATTCCAACAGTACAAAACCGATAAAAAACTCTGTTTTCGTAAATTTACACAAACCGTGACCTTTACCTTCATAGAAAAACTTTCACCTGCTGTTCTCTAGGTGTATCACTCATTGGATGTAAGACTGGAAAAATCACCCCTCCATAAACTCCGCTTATAACGACTAATTTATAAAATTAAATAAGTAAAGGGAAACCCATATAAAAAGTACATGAACCTTCAATATTCCTGAAAATGTCCACAAAACCCCCCTCCCCCATCAAAATACACAAGGACACTTTCATCAAATCAAAGATCCACTGGACCGAAGATCTAAGAAGACTAGATAGCACTTTACTGTGGCAATTCAACTACGACCCCACTGAACAACTTAATATCAAGACTCCGTGTCGGCTTTCGAACCTACAGAATCGCCTCAAGATATTGTAAAAAGTCACACAAGAGAAGGGAAAACACCCCAAATTCCCCGCCGTAGATGAATCGGAATCGACATCTCCTTCGACAATGGGGTGATCTTGATGGATCTGGACCACGTACTCGAAGAGCGCGTGGACTCCTTAAGACACAACTGACTACAACAGGTTCTAAGGTAACCAAACATTTCAGAAGGACGGGAAGATCGAACGTGGAGCATTCAAACACGTTCGAAGACCCCGGTGGACAGTATTTCCGACCCACCTGAACACCCAACCACTTGTTTGTCCTACTTCGACTTCGGTGACACCGAATTCGGAAATTCATAGTGTCATTTGTCGGAACTCATTATTTGACCTTACAGCAGGCCGTCGGACACTCGTGGTACAATACCCCTGCACAAGGGTGGGACGACTCTCCTCCCGTCATTCCTTCGACCACTGAGCATATACTCGTCCGACCACCAACTCACTCCTTGAACTCATTTAAAAACTGTACGAATTTTTTAAATAAAAAAGGAAATTACAAAGTCACGAAGAAAATTTGAAAAACCAGTAGTGAAGGGACTTTTGCATACGTCTTTTCAAATACTACAATCCGTCCTGTGAAAGACCGAAAATTAATAACGGTCGTATTTTTTAATAACTTCTAAAGACGAAATTACACAACTGTCAAAAGTCTACGGACATCATATTAGTGTCAAATTTTATTTATAGTTGACGACCCAAGACATCGGTTTTTTTACAAAAAACAAAAAAATAAAGGAAGAGATAAAAATTCTTTTAGATCTTAAGAAAGGATAAATCCTATAAAATAAATCAC
Source organism: Capra ibex (assembly GCA_006410555.1). Lineage (NCBI taxonomy): Eukaryota > Metazoa > Chordata > Mammalia > Artiodactyla > Bovidae > Capra > Capra ibex. The sequence goes on along the minus strand of SJYO01040405.1, from coordinate 35,296,330 downwards.
AAAATGAATCAGAAAACTGGAAAAAATTCAAATTAAGGATTCATTCTTTTCAGTCATTTTTATTAATGACGAAATCTGAAGACACACACCCACCTACTTTATTACGATTCTAAATTCATAGATTGTAAACGACACCCTGTTAACTTTCACTTTTTGTATCATGTACAAAAAATCTTTTAACTCCGTATCAAATAAGCAAATTCCCACGAAAAACATGTACAGTTTCTTGACCTTTCTAAGACTCTGTTGTATTTCATTCAAACGAATCCTGTCTGAGACGAATGATTATTTTTCATTTCTCTACTAGTAACTCAAGAACTAATTCACACATCTCAACTATAAAATAAATAAGTAAGTAAATAAAACCGACGAGACCCAGAAGCAACGACACTCACCGAAAGAGATCAGCGTCGTTCACCCCCGACGAGAAGCAACACCACACTCCTGCAGAGTGACACCACCCAAGAGACCAAAGTCTCGTGCCGGTGAGCCGCGTGCCCGAAGCCACCCACGTCGTACGTCCGAGTCATCAACACCGTGCACCCGAATTAACGAGACTCCGTATACCTTAGAAGGGTCTGGTCCCTAACTTGGACACAGGGGACGTAACCGTCCGTCTAAGGGTAGGTGACACGGTGGTCCTTTCAAGGTAAAACAACAAAATTTAAAATTTTTTTAAAAAATAAAAAAACCGGTGGGGTGTTCCGTATACCCTAGAATCGAGGGACTGGTCCCTAACTTGGAAACGGGGGGACGTAACCTTCCGTCCCAGAATTGGTGACCTGGCGACCCCTTAAGGGACCTCACCTACAAAAATGGAAACTGAACACTCTCACCCATTCTAAATCACGTCGTCTCGTCACTCAACACCAGAAGGAACCCCAGTCCGTTCCTTGACTTGTCAACTCTTTTACGAACTGAGGTTCTGAGAGTCCCTGACTGAACTACCCTCACCGACGGGGACAGTCCGTTCCAGTCCGACCCCTTTTCCGTCACTACCTTCCGCATTTCTAAACTAGGTTCCTCTAATCCCCCTTTTCCCTCCCTTACTATTTTTGTAAACTCCTAAACGGATGGAGGAATTTATCCTACTTTAATCTGATTCCTCTTCCCTCTTTTATATCGACAGTGAATGCCTCATAACTGGTACAAAGTGTACGACTCGACTCTTGCAATGTATGTAAATCTCCCGAAGGGTCTACTGCGATCACAATTCTCTTAGGTGGACGGTTACGTCTTCTGTCTTCTTTGAGGTCAAGGCAGGGACCTAGTCCTTCTAGGGGACCTCCTTCCGTACCGTTGGGTGGGGTCATAAGAACGGACCCTTCAGAGTACCTGTCCCCTCGGACTACCCGATAACCGGTGTCCCAGCGGTCCTCAGCCTGTACCGACTTCGCCGAATCGTCGTGTATGTGTGTATCGGGCGCTACACACAATCAGCGAGTCGACACAGCCCGAGAAAGGTTGATGCACCCGATCAGACGGTCCGAGGAGACAGGTACCTTAAGAGGTCCGTTCTTATGACCTCACCCAACGGTAAAGGAAGAGGTTATCGGGTACTATGTTCGGGTACTATGAGGGAAAAGTGTACACTCCTTTGATTCTAAGTCTTTATAATTCATTGTATGGAATTCCATACGTTCACCATCTAGTTCCAAACCCTTTTCCAAAGTGAGTTCTCAAACAAGAATTTGTAACACGACATGATCCTTTAGTCCGGTAACGTCCCGACCATTACAAAATTCCCCCGTTTATTACCAAATTTTTTTGGGGAAAAACATTTGGTGAAAAGGATTTGACTAGAAGACGGTGATCTACCTCGTATACGTAACCACTCCGTTTTACTACTGACACAATTTTTTTTTTACCACATTCCGATATTTTTTACTTTATCTCTTGTAACATTTTATCAAGACTCACTCGGAAAATATATCCAGAACGACCCCACATTCTCCTCCTTTTTCATTACCGTCCTCTTTTAAAAAACGTAAATCGGAATTTGTTATCAATCTTACCCACTCCAGTCGATTGAGACTTCATGATAATAATATATTACCTATTTAGGTATACATCATCTCTCTACAATGACAAGTAGTTCATCCCTTTACTTTTTCCGATCTTTTGAATGAGACTCGTTCCGCTTTTTCTTGACTCAAGACTTTATATCCGTCTATTAAACTATGTACATAACCCATCTAAAAGTCTTAATGACTTTTCCTTACCGATTGTTTCGACATTTTTCTAGTGTCACTAACCTTCGATCCTTGGTTAAGGGATTTTTATTTTGTAGTCTGATTGGTGTGGGGGATTTTTTCAATGATCATTCTGTAAATCATTTTCAGAGTATAAAAGAGGGTAAGACTCCCAACAGGGAAACAAAAACCAAAGGAAACGAGACGTTTTCGAAAACTCAAATTAATTCAGGGTAAAAGTAATGAAATCCGTCATCTAACTTTTGGTAGAAAGACACTAAATACAACTCACAAAACGGATACAAAAGGAGAAATGACATTCAAAATATCATAGACCGGAACAACGTAAGTCCAGAAGTTAGGTAAAACTCAAATAAAAACACAAATTACAATCTCTCACAAGATTAAAGTAAGAAAATGAACAACGACAGGTCACAAACGTATCATAGAAAAAAAACAACATACACTTCATCATCTATTGAAATTGGTCCGACGTACCTCGGTCTCGGGTCCAACAGCAGAAGAGTCAATTTACAAGAGACGTCATTGGGAAAGTGAAGACGATTCATTTGGTCTAATTGATCCACGAACCTACCCTTTAACTAAGGACCATCCACGTTGTTCTCGTGTAACAATCCCAGTGTACGGTCAAAAAGATGGTTTCAGTTACCTCTTCAAAATTTTTTTAGTCGTCATAATTTCTTAACCGTCCCTGAAGGGACCACCAGATCACCCATTCTGAGGAACGAGGATTACGTTCCCCGGGTCCAAGGTAGGGACCAGTCCCTTGACCTAGGGTGTACGGTGTTGAATTATCAAGAGTACGACGTTGATTCTGGACTACATCGGTATATTTATTTATAATTTGCTTTTTTCTTAACTGTGAATCCGCAATTTAGTTTATGACACAAAATAGTACATGAAGAAAACAGTCATGAATGAGTTATTAATATCAAAGTATAACTAAAACCTACCACTCGTCACTTTCGGTCAGGAATTCAGATTAGTCAAGTATTCGTACAAATTCGTTTGTCCATCCCACCAAACAAATCTAAAGTATCAGAACATTCATTCCTAGCAGATTCAATAAATGAAGAGGAGATGGATCGGAGGTCTGAAATTTTGGAAATTAGGCAATTTTTACACTTCCTATGATTTTCATGTACTCTACCATATGTCTAAACACACAGGACCTAAAGAGAAAAATTCGACATTATAGAAGAGATCTGTCTGTGTGGGAACTTATACACGAAAAATAGAAAACTCTTACACGGAAGTGTAAATTCTTGTAGGTAGGTACGAAAAAGAAAAGAAAAGGAAATATTTTCCTTTTTACCTCATTTCGTCTTCACGATTATCTGTCCACAAATAGAAGTGATAGATGAAGAACCGACCAAACGCTACGACGACTAAAGGACCCGTCGGTACGTCTACTCAAACCAGTGGATCGTTGTCCCGGACCTTGACTAGGAACGAGACTACGTTATCATTCTTGCACGTGAATGTTGTTTTCCTCAAGAGTATAATATAACGTAAAGGAGCTGGAGAAAAATGTTAAATTCGAAATTAAAAAGGATGTACACTCGTCTTTTATTCGATACTTTTTTTAAATGAGTAGGTGAAATCACCAAATTTGACATTCTAGATTTACTATCTTCCCTCGAGTCTTCAAAAGTAGATTACGAAACGAATCAGTACGAATCAACACAAAAGGTTCTGATCGTTTATTCAAGATCTTGAACTTACAGCATGTCTACAGAACTCACATTCCCAAAAACTAAAAAGAATGGTGGTCATATCATCACTTTATTTTAATATACTTCTCGTAGGAACATTTTCTTTCACAAATGTAAACAAAGTTACAATCTGACAAAATTTAAAAAGATCTACTAGTTTTAAATGAAAACCAAATTCATACACTTCCTTTCTAAACCTCCTTAACAAAACAAAACTCAAAAGTATACTAGACAGGAAACCTCAACTGGTACACAGAAGAAAGAAAGGACGACTTATTATCTATGGATTAAACAACCTCCAACTACGCTAACCCCTTATTAGTCATTTACTTAGTAATCTTTAGACTTCCAACACAAACCTAACTTACTCCAACTATCTAGTCACTCTTTAGAATCAGAGTTACTAAGAACGGATAACTCACGTACGTCTGTAAATCTCTCAATATCTGTCTAAGAACTCAACCATTATTTAAGACAGTAGGAGACTATGGTAAGGAAATAAGTAAACTAATCGAAAAATAGACCCCCTTATGTTATACCCTCTTTAGACACTGTAACAATGACTTGGGTCGAGACTGACACAGGGTTGTTTCTCCAAATACTCTTCCTTTCAAACCAAATAAAATCTACGACCGTCACCCTCCACCCCTAACGAACAGGTTTCCGACTGAGGGGTGGGGGTTAGTCCCCGTTCTCGAAAATATCTGTCTCCATCGCCGAGGTACGTCTTTGTCGCGTTAGTCGAGACTGTCAGTAGAACCAGTAGCCACCAGATTAGTCGCAGTAGAAGTAACAAAATCCTTTTCAGTCAGAAGGTAAGGTCCTAACCAACCAAGGGCAGAGGAACTCCGGTCAAGAACCTTAACACGTCGACACAGCACCAATCAGACCAGTAGTACATCAATTGGAGAGATGGACGATCACCAAAGTCATAGATGTTCCTGTCGAGTGTCCTACACCGAGTCTTACAATAGATATCGGAAACTCTTCTTTGATCGCCAGGGACTGACACGAATTACTGATTTGATAATAGTAAGCCAGCGGAAACTGACAAAAGGAGGTAAAGACGTAAAAGAGCGAAGAGACTACTTTGAATTAAGAAACCGATTTCAAAAAGGTACCCGTTTTCCGTCCGACTCCTGTACCCCCCGCTTCGGGAACCCAGGACGAGGCAAAGTGGTAGTCAGTGGGATCATTCCGGACATAGGGTGGGTCAGGTCTCCTCCTTGTTCCATCGTCGTAGAAATGAAGACCACAAGACTAACAGTATCTGTCGTATTTCTACATTATTAATCGAATTTCCATAACTATTTGACGATATTTCAGTAGAGAGTTGTCCGTCTTAGACCATTCGTCTAACCTACTCCTTTCATCTCTCAGTGTTGGTTCGTTAGGACTAAAAAAAGTCCCGATCTATGTCAGAGAAGTCATACCGGTACCTGCGATAACGGAATCGTAGATCCATGAGACATAATAAAGTAAGAAATCTAATTCATGATCCGGTTCTTTCTCCAGATATTTTTCTTTTCCTTATTTTTAAAATTCTAAGACTCTCATTAAAAGGAAAAAACAAAAAACACAACTCATTAAGGATTACAATTTACACATATAAATCAAAATCCGATGACTGAACTGTAGATTATTATCTCTCTAGAAATTTCTTTTCACCCGACTCAAAACTTCTCCTCTCGACACGACACAACACTACTAACATTTATCGTACACCAAACCTCAAGATCACGTCCTAATGAATGGTGGACAAGAATACACGTGACATTTTATTGGGACACAACGAACATGGTACGAATTCGTTACTAATTCCTAACTTAATTATTAAAGTCAAATTAGATTTGTAATTAATTTAAATACACGAATTTTTTGTTAAGTTCTCCGGATAGTCCAATTGTATCCAATTGTGGACACTTTCTATTCCCTCACCTTCACTTTAACCCGTGTCTTTCGAAAGTCTCCATCTAACCGGTTAAAGAAGTGAGAACTACAAAGCTCAACGGAAGATGACCCCACTAAAGGGGAAACAGTCTTCTTGAAATCGTCAAGAAAATCTCGTCCAGAAGAAAGTTGTTTAAGTCGAAGGGAAGTAGACTCTTACAGAAAATAAAGTAGAAGTAAGGACTTCCCATAAAAGTGAACTATATTTTAAGACCCTACAGTCAAGAAAAGAAAATCATGAACTTTTTACACAGTGAAGAAAGACCAGAGACGTACCGAAGACAACTCTTTAGACATCAGGAAAAAACAAAAAATTTTTATACTTTCATACTATTGTGTAAATGTCCTCTGAACCTTTTATGTCTTGTTTCAACGTATACCAAGGAGATATATAATGTTAATAAAAATTTCATACATTTAATTCTAAAAATCAACTCTTTAGACATCAATAAACTTAATATCAAAGGGATATTCGTTACATAGTGAAAAAGGATCAATGAAAGTTTTAAAAAGAATCAGAAATTAAAAATCGTCAAACTAGGACTCTACAGACTCAAACCTAAAGAAACTGGAATAGGAAAATCCTCAAACGACTCGAAGAACTTAGACATCTAAAGACAGAAAACTGTTTCAACCCTTTACAATTTTTTTTAAAAAAAACAGGATGTGATGTGAGAAGAGGGAGATCGTTAGGTAACTGAATTACATTCTAGAAAACAATAAAAGGATGTCCAGGGACTCTAGGATAAGAAAAAAAAAAAAAAAAAAAAAAGTTAAAAATAAACCAACTAGTCTACTCTAGTAAAGACACCTAGAGGTGACTGAACACGACAAGTGGAGATAAGACGACAATTAATGTAGGACACTCCAAAAAAAAAAAAAAAAATTTATAAATAAATAAACCGACACGACACAAAATCAACGTCGTACCCTCTGGAATCGAGGGATCGGCCCCTAACATGGGCCCGGGGAACGTGACCCTCGTTCCTCAGGACCGGTGACCTGGTGGTCCCTTCAGGGGTAGGTGACTCAAAAAAAAATTCAAAACAAAATCACCAGTGATGGAACAACCCGAGTCTGATGTTCAAGACTGGTCAGAAGAGACTCAACATCAAAGTTACAGTCGAATAAAGGTTTCGGTAATGTCTCAACAAGTCTATACAGAACAATCACACGTTTGGTCACCGGTAAGATCCTGGACCTTCGATCCAGACTGGGGATCAAGGAGAAAGTTTCAGACACGACACGGCGGCTCCCAGTCTGGGTACGGACACGGTGAACTCCCGTTCGGGTCCCCAAGTATTGGTTAGAACTCAAAGAAGGGGAGAGAGACTAGAGGGACGATGAAATCTCAAGAGACCTCGAAGGACAAATCAGTAGGTCGGTCTCTTGACTAGGTGAGTCAGCACAAGCTGAGAAACACTGGAGTACCTGACGTCGTGCGGTCCGAAGGGACAGGTAGTGGTCGAGGGCCTAGAATTGAGTTTGAGTGCAGGTAACTCAGCCACTACGGTAGGTTGGTAGAGTAGGAGACAGCAGGGGAAGAGGACGGAAGTTAGAAAGAGCTTTCGTAGTCCCAGAAAAGGTTACTCAGTCAAGAAACGCAGTCCACTACATGGGAGTAGGGGACATAAAATAGTATTAAGACGGACACAGACCCCGATGTTCCATCTCCCTGTCTCTCTTTTCTACGCTCTCCTCAAAACCGGGGAGGAAGAACCCTGGTAGCGAGGAGACTAACCTCTCTTTTCTAGGGAAGGGAGTCTCAAAATTGAACGGACGACACCACCTAAAGGGTCCACCACGATCACCATTTCTTAAGTGGACGTTCACGTCTTCTGTACTCTCTTCACACAAGCTAGGGACCTAGCCCTTCTGGGTGACCTCCTCCCGTACCGTCGAGGTCATAGGAACGGACCTCTTAGGGGTACCTGTCTTTTCGGACCACCCGATGACAGGTACCCTAACGTTTCTCAACCTGTACTGACTGAATTGTGCACGTCTCAAGACTTCTAGACGGCTCAGCAAAGGACGAATAAGTCAGTTTGTATTAGAACCATGACGACACTTTTAATGTGGTAAAGAAAAAAATTACTGTGGTAAAGACAACCCCTTTTTTTTTTTTCTTTATTCTTTATTCTTACGAAGAATAAGTGTTGTCTTCGAATTGACGTCTGACGGAACACGATCCCCACGTTCTTTTACCTCCCTTTTTTCGTACACTAAAGAAAGGTAGGGGAAGATGTACTATCCTTTTGGGTGAGGACAAGGAGTACGGTCGGGACCTCCCGAAGAGGACCTCCACGGACGGGACAACACCCAAAACCAACATGATAGAGGTCTGACTCTCTATCTACAACCTCCCTCCTTTCATCATTCGAGTAGAAGCCAAGAAACGGAAGGAGGGGTTAGGTGAATGACGACAAGTCTCAACGGAGTTCATCGGTGAGGCAAGCCAGGACTAGACCTTGACGTAAGTCTCTCTGTCCCACCCCACATGAACGAACTAGAATGGGTCTTGGTCTTGGAAGTTGTGAGAGAGAAAAACATTATCTAAAACTGCTTTAGGAAATCGAACGATATTTTCCTTACAAACGAGAAACACATTCTCACCAATAGAGGTCACTATTAGAGACGATCATGAAATATATAAGAAAAGTGTAAACAAGACACTCGTAAACATTTGAAAAAAAATTTGTCTTTACCACAGTAATTTTTTATCTTTGCCACAGTATTAAAAACATACGACCCTCAATCCTGAACTTACGACCTTAACACTCTCCTATGTCAATTCAGGTATTTTCATAAAAGAGATGAATTCGACTCCGAGTTTATAGAACTCACTAAACCGGTTCTAATGTGTCGATCAATCTACCTTGCTCCTAGGTCTGGGACCACCTAACCGAGGTCTCGGACGAGAGACTCGGTAGACAGGTCACAGAAAAAGGGGTTGTGGGTGGAACCGTGACGTCAACAACCCTACCCGGTTCCTAATAACTTATTAGGACACAACCTATATTACCGAGAAAAAAAAGGATAATCTGTCGAGACGTAACTTGTACGAAAATATTAATAGTGACGTGTGGACACTTTTATAACGACAGTATATTACGGATCTTCAGTCAAATAAATGTCTTAGTAATATTTCAAATAAAAAGGTTTTATGGGAGTTTTTACTTTTGTAAATGGGAACGTCGTTATTACTTACCCTCACCCCCAAAGTCTTTTCTTGTCACCTTTTCTGACGAAGGACAGTATCCGACGTCTGTTTAACCTTAACCCCTGAATAACCTCCACAGTGTCTCAAATTTGTTTCTACCACCAAAGACAATTCTATCCACCCCACTTTTGCATAGTTCACTACGTAGGACCAGTCAAGTACTGAGCGAGAGAACGGAAAGTCTTAAAACTAAGGCTGTAGTCGTCACACCCCTATCTGCCGACGACCGTCCGTCTGTCGGTCTCCGAAGAGTTACTCCACTACCACCTCGTGAAGAAGTCTGTTCCTTACGATCTACAACGCCTCCTCGAGACGGTCCACTCCTACTTTACTTTTGTTCCCTCTAGGAACACCAAAAATTCAGAAGATCGACATCCATCCAACAATGTAAAATTAGTGGTCACGACTGGAGTCAAATGATCCTTCAGAGAGAGAAAAAAAAATTTGAACCAATTTTTAATATCAGGATCTTGAAGGATAAGTTTAATAAAGGAATAAGAACGGGGTCTTACAACCAGGGTCCAGTAGTCAGTTCCCTGTCTTCACCACGATGAAAAGGTTTATAGAGGAGAAAACAAAAAACCCTCCCTCGGTCACGTAAAATGAATTAAAAAATTTAGTCAAAAAAAAAAATTAATATGTCAACTAAATGTCACAACACAATCGAAGACGACATGTCGTTTCATTTAGTCGATGTATATATAGAGGTGACAAAAGATCTGAGGTAAAGGTATATCCAGTAATGTCTCGTGGTTTATCTCAAGGAACACCATACGTCAATGAACAATGGAGAATGTATATCATGACACACACGAGTCAGTAAAATCAGTGCAGACTGAGAAAGGCTGGGACACCTGACATCGGGTGGTCCGAGGAGACAGGTACCCCTAAGAGGTCCGTATGACCTCACCCAATGGTAAAGAAGGAGGTCTCCTAGAAGGGCTGGGTCCCCTGACTTAGGAAAAGAGAATGTAGAGGACGTAACCAGCCCCCCCAAAAAGTGGTGATCACGGTGAAACTGTCCTTCCAATCATATCGTCTCTTCTCCTGTTTCTCCTAATATAAACGAGATTAGACCGGGTCGAATTTCTTGAAATAGTTTACTTAAAGTTCGATTTTAAATGAAATTCACCCGTCGAAAAGAGAAAATAAGGATAATCTGTACTTGAATCTTGTCAAATGGTTATGGTGTATCAGTATTATAGTCGTTATACATAATTCATAAATGACGGTCGGTTCGGGAATGACGTTGGGACACTTCTTCTTTAATAAAGGGGGTAAGATGTCTACTCCTTAGACTCCAGATCTCTTTATTGGACGGGTTCCGGTATGTCCAAGAAACACCTCCTAGAACCTAAGTCAAGGTCAAGGACACAGAAGTTTGAGAAGACACCGAATGTGAAACACGACAACATAAAAAGTAAATCTTCTTACTTCCTGGATATTCCAAATTTATTAAATTTCGATCAGACATTTGGTCTGGAGACTAGATTCTGAAACGATAAAATTTGTTAAATCTATTCATAATTGAGTTCAGAAAGAGATATGTAATGTCCTAAGACACAGGCATATTTAAAGGATTTTATTTAACACAGTAAATTCTAACAAACAAATGTTCATAGTCTCTGGGTTTTATGGTTACCGAATTTGTTTTTACTTCAAATAAAGAGAATGTGTTCTTATCCTCTATCATTCGGTAGGCACTGTATATACCATTGGTGTGTGGTACTTTGAGAATCCCTAGAGTCGAGGAAAATCGAGACGACAAAGATTCCACTGGGGACTGGAGTACCAGGTCCCATCGGTCTTGGGGTCGAACTGGAGAAACATAAGGTCCTTCCCTGTTTCTGTATACAAACACAAAGTAACCGGTCTTGAATGTAAAACGTTTCGGGTCGAAATAAGGTATACGAATGCACGGGTCGATTTTATACCCCAAATGATGATAGTATCCTCCTCCTTCTCCCTATGACCCCGAATCAGGAGTCAAAGACGGTCTCTTAATATACAATTTTTCTTTGATAGAAATTACTAAATGGAGTGTAAAATATTACATCTTATACGAAAATGGTATAGAGAAATGAGACTGAAAACGATTGTTTTCAAGAAAACTAAAAAAAGTCCTTAGACCGGAAAGACATCTGGGTTCGGTCTTTCTTGGTAAACACCTCAATTTAGCTTATAATCTTCGCAATTTTCAGGCTCAAGACTCTGGACGAGACCTCACTCAATGACTCAAACAAAAGGAAAATTATAAAACGCTCTTGAGACATTCTTTTGCCTTAATCGTTTGTGTAACTTCTAAAACTCTAGAGAGAGAATTAGAGTACACCCCATCTGAAGTCTCATTAGTTCCCTCTTAATAAAATAAAGAAAATCAGTTCACTTAAACCCCCTATACGTTAAACTCTTTTACCAATTGTGAGTAAAGTGAATGGTCAATCAGACTTAAGGGTACTCTCTTCTCCCAAAGAACATCGGTCTGATCGAAATATTGACTTCATGACAACAAGTCCCGTAGACTTAAACTATAAACTTGAACGTATTACACACCCCAAACCACATGTACTTCTCTTGTTTGCAACACCTCAAAATGAGATTAATGGTAGTATTTTATCAAGTGACACTTGAACAGTAACTACACTTAAGATACTTTAATGACCCAATCGAGACAATTCATAATAGGATCTTGTCCCAGTTCCCTTCAAAAAGTATTTCTCGGTCTCTTTATAAAATCCGAAACGTTCGGAACATACCAGAGACAACGTACAAAAAGAAATAAAGTAAAATATTGGAAAATTTTTGTAATTTTTTGTTGTTGTTGTTGTTGTCTTGGGTGGAACCGGTCCACCATATACTTTATCCGTCGTTCAGGACAAACCGGACACCGGTACCAAACGACTGGGGACAGGATCTTAAAAAATTACACTACTCTTAGTGTAATAAACAAAATTTTTCCTTCTTTCCTTTCAATGTTTCACTTGCTTTTTTAGACCCATTTTCGTCACTATAACAACACTCCCGTGTCGGAATCTTAACATCATAAAATTTTGACCTTTATACACTCGCGTAACAATAGTCCCCCCTCTACATCAACCCGTCTAGGAACTACTCAAAATATTTTATGTGGAAAAAAGGAAGATGATTGGGTAAATTTAGAAGTATCGAATCAAAAAAGACAAAGAGTAGTAAAGAGTCAAGAATCCTTTAAGTCTTTCAAGATTTTGGTGAAAAAGACATTCTCGAGTTCAAAGAATGACTATTGATCTACTTGCCCGTCTCTATCATTTTCAGCGAGTTAACACAGGCTGAGAAACGCTGGGGTACCTGATATGTCAAGTACTTTAAGAGGTCCGGTCTTATGACCTCACCCATCGGAAAGGGAAGAGGTCCCCTAGAAGGGTTGGGTCCCTACCTTGGGTCTAGAGGACGTAACGTCCGTCTAAGAAATGGTCGACTCGGTGTTCCTTTCGGGTTCTTATGATCTCACCCATCGCCTAGGGAAGAGGTCGTCTAGAAGGGCTGGATCCTTAACTTGACTCCAGAGGACGTAACGTCCACCTAAGAAATAGTCGAAAGGGACTCGATAGTCCCTTCGGGGCTGTCTCTATCTCAGGATACATTTAAATATTTAATGTTTAAAGACATAATTAATATTTATAGTCCATCGAGTAAATAAAATTAAGAAATTTCTATATTTACAGTGGGTCGTGGTGACACATGATACGTATAGTGAAAAGTCAAATAAAAATATTAACTAAAAAATCGTCCAAAATAACACTATGTGGGAATATCCTACTTTAAATTAGTTTACGGAGTTTGTGGGAGAATTTATACCGTCAGTGAGAACAGAGATGAAAGTATGAGGTGGATTTACCAATTTCAGATTTCCTCTCACTCCCTCGGATTTATATTTTTACACTACCCAAAGAGTCAACAAAATATCACTAAATCTTTACTATACATTCAACAATTAACTCCATTATAAGTAAGTAGGTAATTAAAGAGTCTAAAAAGTAGTCTGAAAACAACTCACGAATAATGATACATAGTCTCTGATATGATTCATAAACCTGACGGAATCGGGAGTTTGATGAGTTCCAAAAATGGAAAATCTGACTTCTTTTAAGTATTCTGAGAGAATTGACACATGAAAAAGACATTCTCGAGTTCAAAGAATGACTATTGATATAATATATATAGTCAATAAAAACATTTACAGAAAGCAATAAACATCGGAATTCGTCACGGAGAGTCCGTTTCCTTCCTGAGTAAGGTAGACGGACCGTCATTGTCACCTTTAAAGAGACGTCAGCAGAGTCATAGGTACCCTGTAACCAAGGTCTTCGGAGACACCTATGGCTTTGAGTGTCTACGAGTTCAGGAAATACATTTTACCGAACAATGAAAACCGGGAAACATAAACTCCAAGACGTCGTCACCTACGACTCCCGGTTGACATGTTATGTTTACAAGGATAATGTAAAAAGACCCTTATCACGGTGTAATTTATAGACGTGCACCCTATATCACTATTAATGCCAATGGAGAGAACCTCACGAATAATAATTATATACGGAGTGCAACAAGATTCGTCAAACATACATAATTGAATAGTCACGAGTATTATTGGGATACTTCATTCATGAGTCAAATGTCTCCTCCTTAACTCGGACCTTCTACGAGGTACCCTTTTTTTCCTACACCTCAGTCTTCCAATTGACTCCTTTCGAAGTACACTATCAGAGATCATGAGAGGAGATTTTCTAAGTGAAATCGTATGATCTACCCGGTAGACGTCAGGATGCTATTTCTTTGTGTAAATTGAGACACTTTAGGCACAAAGGGCACGTATAAATTGGTTCCTTAGGAAGAGAGGAAAGTGGGCGTTATTGTGGATGACGTATTTTGAGTGTTTTAACCTCTAGACACCCTGACATCCCCAAAGGAATCACCGAGTCTACCATTTCTTAGGTGGAGGTTTACACCCTCTGGTATTTAAACGTTTCACAAGTAAATTGTGTTTATAGGTAATGTCTTTGAGTTTTAAAAGGTTAAGAACGGTCAATAACCACCTACGTTTCGTCTGTAAATGAGTCGTAGAAAATACCCGTTCCAAACCTGAAGGGTCCACCGAGTCACCATTTCCTAGTCGGACGGTTACGTCCTCTGCGTACTCTACGTCCAAGCTAGGTACCCGGTTCTTCTAGGGGACCTCCTCCTTTACCGTTGGGTGAGACCATAAGAACGGACCTTTTGGAGTACCTGTCTCCTCGGACCACCCAATGTCAGGTATCCTGACGTTTCTCAGTCTGTGGTGACTCGGAGATTCGTGCATCGTGGGTGCACCCGTTCGTGTGTGCATGAGTTGAACTTAGTTTTTAAATTTTTACACCCTGTACTCAAAGGTCCTAAGACCAAGTCTTTGTGACCTCTCTTAGAAAGTATAAAGTGCACACCGTCGAAGAGAAACACGGACCTTCGTAGTACCTTCGTGGGTCCTCTCCTTCTTCTTCCACTCTCTGACGTGGTCGAGGAAGTCCGTCGGAGCCGTCAACTCCGTCTCCGGTCGGTCTTTCTAATTGTACCGACCTCAACTGATCTACCCTCCTGATCTACTCCTCCTTCAGACCACTCGCAACAATCGATAATTAACGTTGGTCCTTTTCTGTTACCTTTCTTCCACCATGTCTTCCTACTATGCCGTCTCTCTTCGCTGTCTTCTTGTTGGTCAATATGTATGTCAGTCCTAGGACGTATGAGAAAACAAGGACGGGGACATAAAGACTCAAACACACGTCTAAAAAGCGGAGTGAGTCTAGTGGGATAAAAAACTCAAGGAGAACCGTGGAGCGTCTCACGAATAAAGTAACATCCGTAAGTTATTTACTACCTTATTAAACTTCTTCTTGAAACTTGTTTGTACGGGAGGAGGAAGTACACCGTCTATCTTCGTTTCAGTTTTTATTGATCTCACCTACCCTCTTATTGTCATTGAATTATACTGCTCTACCTCTTTTAATCTTTTTATCTTTGACAGGAACATCTGTACATGGTCAACAACTGTAAAACTTTCACGATAGAACTCCCCTTCGGTCTACCAACGGAAGGATTTCTTCAAAGTCTTTCATTATGACGGAACCATCTAAACGGTACCAGATCTTATACTGAAAGTTGGAACGTATGAACCTTTGGGTAAAAGAAAAAGGAGCTTGTGGGTTTCGTCCGGGTCCCCCGAGTATCGTGAACGAATCTCCTTAAACTTCAAGACAAACGTTTCGAAGTCCCTTACGGTATTCCTTTGTCTTTCATTGACTTACTAATATTATCTCTACAAGATCTTAAAAAAAGTGTCTTCTTTCTCATAAAGTAATCAGATCTGGTGACGTCTCAAAATCTAACTTATCTGGTACTTGTCATGTCCGTTCGAAACTTTATACTCTCCTGAGGTGGAGATTCGGATCGTTAATCCACCTTTGGTGTCTCCCCACACTCCACTCGAACGGCAACACCAAAGAGCCGCCACACACACTTGTCACGAAAACTTCACTTCTTTAATGAAAGACCTTAATCTCTTTAACACCACAGTCACTTATTTTGTGACAAATATTCGCCTCTTTTCAAAATCTTATACCTCCAAAATCTTTTCAAAATCTCTTCGGTCGTTCCTACAGACCAGTACCTCGGAACCGATGATCTTTTCTCTCACCGTCACTAATTCGACAAAGACCACAGTCAAGACAATAATGAAAACAGAAGGACGTCCACCGTCAGAACGACTGAGTCCATGAAAATTATCGGTGTATCTTGGCGTCTATGTCCGAGACTATCCACAACGGACATGGTGACCTCTTTTCCCTCGTTCCAAACTTGTTCAACCCAGAAAGAGGGGAGACAAACTCGCAAAAACCAAAACAAAAGAAGCAAAAACCAATACAAGTCATCACACGCGTACGAATCAACGAGTCAGTGTAGGCTGAGAAAGGTGGGAGTGCCTGACGTCGGACGGTCTGAGGAGACAGGTACCCACAAGAGTCCGTCCTTATGATCTCATCCCTCGGTAAGGGAAGAGGTCCCCTAGAAGAGTTGGGTCTCTGTCTTGGGCCCGGAGGACGCAACGTCCACCTAAGAAATAGCAGACTCGCGACCGAGAAAAATTAAGACTTACCCGGTTTCTCCATTCAACTCCTTACCCCACGTCAAAATTGAGTGACACAGGTACGTAACTTAGGTCACCTTTTTCTCGTTGAGACAATTTTTCTTCGATTAACTTTCACCTTTCTCCATGGGTCACCTTTCTTCTGTCTCTCTTCTTTCCAGTTACCTTACATTTCAGGTTTTCCCCCCTTTTTTTATAGACCACACTCCTGTAGTAAAAGACAACAGACCGGTTTCAAACGTACTTCAACGTTCCTGTCAGTCACGAAGAGTCCTCCTTCTCCTCTGTAGAGAATAGACCTAGGTAGCAGTGGTTCCTGAACTCCTAATAACCTTTGTTTACCCGTTTGGTACCGATGTCTCTCTGACTCTTAGAAGAAAAATTTTTTTCCCTTTTAACTTTATTTAATAGGGACTCTCCTTCACAAATTTTTCTTGTTCCTCGACTTGATCCGGTCCTCCCCTCGATTCCCTCTGAGACCTTAAACAAGAATATTTTACGACTACACAATAATTAAATCCGAATAGTTTGTGAACCAAAACACCACCTTTAATCGTAATTTATTCCGTTACAGTATAAATTCATGAAATAATTTTTTAGTGGTCAGACATCTTGACACGACAGGTTGTACGACCGGTGTGTACTGCAGACAATCCGTACGGGCGGTGTCAGACGCACTGATTCTGGAGAACATTTTCAATTCACACTTGCACCACCAAATTTCTCCAAGTGTACACTTAGTAACGGGAAACACACCAAAGAATTTATCGTACATTCTTCCTGTCTCTAAGTGTGGTCGAGACTCTACTCACTTTACAATCATCAAGGTCGCTACCTAAGTCGAATATGGACTCCTCGATGGTAAACGGTCATTGGAGTCTTTACTTTACAAATCGATAGGATTTCGTTTTACTATCCCAAGGAGTGACAAACCCCGACTTGAAACCAAAAACGGTTAGAGACTTAAAAAATTGGGGAACTAAACCAGTGGTTATTGTAAGTGGGTTCAGATGGGGACACCTCATTTGCGGACGGTGAGTAAAGGGACTGAAAGACGAAAATGGGGGTCCTTCTATCGGGGTTCTATCTATCTTTTTCTTCTATAACACTCGTAAAATTTTTTACGACACTCTGAATCTCTTACTTGAATACCAACGGTCTCCCCTCCCTATCAATCCCTCAACCCCTACCTGCACATGTGTGACGATATAAATTTTACCTATTGGTTGTTCCTGGATAACATGTCGTGTACTTCGAGACGAGTTACAATGCACCGTCGGACCTACCCTCCTCTAAACCCCCTCTTACCTATGTACACATACATACCGACTCTGGGAAGTGACAAGTGGATTTTGATAGTGTCGTAACAATTAGTCGAGAGTCAAGTCAAGTCAGTGAGTCAGCACAGGCTAAGAAACACTGGGGTACTTAGCGTCGTGCCATCCGGAGGGACAGGCAGTGGTAGAGGGCCTCAAGTGAGTCTGAGTGCAGGTAACTCAGGCACTAAGGTAGGTCGGTAGAGTAGGAGCCAGCAGGGGAAGAGGAGGACGGGGGTTAGAGAGGGTCGTAGTCTCAGAAAAGGTTACTCAGTTGAGAAGCGTACTCCACCACTTTCATGACCTCGAAGTCGAAATCGTAGTAAGGAAGGTTTCTTTAGGGTCCCAACTGGAGGAAGTCTTACCTGACCAACCTAGAGGAACGTCAGGTTCCCTGAGAGTTCTCAGAAGAGGTTGTGGTGCCAAGTTTTCGTAGTTAAGAAACCGAGAGTCGGAAGAAGTGTCAGGTTGAGAGTGTAGGTATGTACTGGTGTCCTTTTTGGTATCGGAACTGATCTACCTGGAATCAACCGTTTCATTACAGAGACGAAAACTTATATGATAGATCCAACCAGTATTGAAAGGAAGGTTCCTCATTCGAAGAAAATTAAAGTACCGACGTCAGTGGTAGACGTCACTAGGACCTCGGGTTTTTTATTTCAGACTGTGACAAAGGTGACAAAGGGACAGATAAACGGTACTTCACTACCCTGGTCTACGGTACTAGAAGCAAAAGACTTACAACTCGAAATTCGGTTGAAAAAGTGAGAGGAGAAAGTGAAAGTAGTTCTCCGAAAAATCGAGGAGAAGTGAAAGACGGTATTCCCACCACAGTAGACGTATAGACTCCAATGACTATAAAGAGGGCCGTTAGAATTAAGGTCGAACACAAAGAAGGTTGGGTCGCAAAGAGTACTACATGAGACGTATATTCAATTTATTCGTCCCACTGTTATATGTCGGAGCTGCATGAGGAAAAGGATAAACCTTGGTCAGACAACAAGGTACAGGTCAAGATTGACAACGAAGGACTGGACGTATGTCTAAAGAGTTCTCCGTCCAGTCCACCAGAGCATAAGGGTAGAGAAAGTCTTAGAAGGTGTCAAATAACACTAGGTGTGTCAGTTTCCGAAATGGGGTCATGTTTTACTTTTCGAGTTTTCCTTTTTTTTTTACGACACTTTCTAACATCACCTTACACGGCATCTTTGACCGTTCTCCGTAAAAAGTAACCTTTTCTGAGACTACGACCCTTTCTAACTCCCGTCCTCCTACTTCATCAACCCACCGTAGTGACCGAATCACCTGTACTCAAACTCGTTTGAGTCCCTCTATCACTTCCTGTTCCTTCGGACCGCACGACGTCAGGTGCCTCAGGGTTCTCAGTCTGTGCTGAATCGTCGATTTGTTGTGGTGGTCGGTCTTTATCTTTGGTCGCGTCCGGCCGTCCTACCACCCTCCTCTCTCCATTCGTCTGGTCACGACAGTCAATCAGGACCCTTTCTTGTCGATCGAACTTCCACCTTAGAGCAAAATTAATAAAACCTAATTATCCTTTACGATTTGTACCTTGCTCGTTACCCGGTTCAGGGAAACCTCCGGACTGTCACTTGTATTACTTATGAAGGGCAAAGACACACTATTAACACACCTACACCCAACGGAGACTGAGGTAGCGGATTCACTTACCACCACAAAACCCCAGAAAAATACGCGCTCCGGGTCTCCAGAGGACTGATCGCGACGTCACTTGGCCTTGACACTGTGCCCGCTGGAATGACCCACAGTAACACAAACCAAACGTCACGAAGAGATTTGGGCCTTACCAAGGTGTCAACGGCCACGAGAACACCACTTGTGACCCTCTGAACCCTCGTCTGCAAAAAAAAAATCTTTGATGTCATTTCGATTATTAAATGGACTTACAAATGTAAATCGAACGACGAGTATCACACGCACGCACGCACACGACCACACAATTACAATCAGCGAGTCAGCACAGGCTGAGAAACACTGAGGTACTCGACATCGGACGGCCGAGGAGACAGGTATCTTAAGAGGACCTTTCTTATGGCCTCACCCATCGGTAAGGGAAAAGGGCCCCCAGAAGGACTGAGTCCCTAGTTTGGGGTTCTGAGGACGTAGCGTCCGCCTAAGAAATGGCAGACTCGGTGGTGCCTTCGGCCGATATCACCTCACCCACAATCACAAAATTTTTTACTCTCTAGTCTTTAGAAGACGGTCTTCACGGTACTTGGTCTTATGTCGCGGGGCAAGGAAGTAATTGACAAATCAAAAACAAACAAACAGAAAGACAGCACACAGAAGCCACGACACATCTGTTCGTCAAAAACCACGGCTACATCTAAACACGAAAACACCAAAGTACACGAAGTAACAAAAACCTAAACTACTAAAAGTCCAATTAATTCCACCATTGAAAGAAGATGGGGAATGAGGACGAGTCACTTAGTTTGTGGGTGTACAAGTCACACTCGAAGATCGCTTCTTGCGAAGTTTTTAAAAATTTCCCTCAATCGACTATGTACCTCTTCCGTTACCGTCGGGTGAGGTCATGAAAACGGACCGTTTAGGGTACCTGCCTCCTCGGACCATCCGACGTCAGGTACTCCAGCGATCCTCAGCCTGTGCTGACTCGCTGAAGTGAAAGTGAAAAGTACAAGTACGTAACCTCTTCCTTTACCGTTGGGTGAGGTCACAAGAACGGACCTCTTAGGGTTCCTACCCCCTCGGACCACCAGACGGCAGAGACCCCAGTGTGTCTCAACCTGTGTTGACTTCGCTGAATCGTCGTCGTCATCGTCATCGACCATGTACGACTAAGGGTCTCTCAACAAAAATCTTTTTAGTTTCATTGTGACTCATAACATACCTTCACGGGTTCATTGAAAATCTAACAGTGAAAGAACAATTACTAAAATCTCTTATAATACGAATAGATAAGTCATTTGTGTATAATTCATCGACTAATAACAGCTAAACACGGGCAGAGACCCGAGTGACGAAATTGACCGGGGGAGTAAATTACGAGTATTGTGATACTCAACGGGGGTAAAATATCATCCCTTTACCTACACTCACGTAATTCATTGTCCAACGGTGCTAAGTGTGGTGTCTCGGTCGTAAATTTAGGTACTCACGAACCTCTTCCTTTACCGTTGGGTGAGGTCATCAGAACGGACCCTTTAGGGTACCTGTCTCCTCGGACCGCCCGATATCAGATACCCAGCGTTTCTCGGCCTGTACTGCATCGTTGGTATTGCTGTAAACCGAGATGACTGGACGAGATGGAACACGGGGAAGTTTCATCCACCCCATGGCTCGACTCGTTCCGTCTTGGGGGTGGAATTCTCTGGTAGAAGGGTTCACCTGACACTCTCCAAGCTTATTTTTTGTAGATCTCAAGTCACCTACTTCTCTAATAATTCTTTGAATGTCTTTTACACCATTAACTCGGACCCGGAACTTAAAAAGTCAAGGCAAGAGTCGATGAGTCAAACAAGGTAACATGAAAACAATTTTATGTTGACGGGGCATGTGACCCTCTTCCCTGGTACCGAAGAGTAAAGTACCTTCCTTGTTCGTAAGAGAGGTGTGGTCGACACAAAGTGGATCTACGTAGCGACAACTACCCTACACCCAACGCTCAGTCCCACATACTTGTACAAACGTACAAGAAGAACCGTACGCGAAGAGAGACGGAGGTAAGACAAGAGTCGTCGCGAGAATTAAAGGAGGAAATTAAGAAGTGCGGTGTAGTGTGTACGGAGGTCGAGTGGGATAACCGGGCGGTTACCCAAGAGGAGGAAGGGATGTAATGCATTGGAGGGGAGACCCAAAAAGTCAGAGGGTAGGAGAGTCTTTCTTCTTACCTACCCCGTCTCTGGAGTCACTACTATCTGGGTCAAGGAGTTTGAAGAAAGAAGTAACATGGTGAGGCCCGGTAGAAACAGAAATATTTCATTGGAGAACGGAGACTTTAGGAATAGAAAAAAGAGAGGACAAAGAAAAGAGATGGCTTGGATACCCGTCAAGAGCGACGTGTTAAGGGTCATACGGGTTTAAAGTGGTGTCAAATCACTCTCTTGTGGCTAAGGGGTCGTTGTGTCAAGTCTAAAGTCAGTGACTCCATATAACACTCATCCGTGTATTTCATGTCTGAGGGGGCGGTCGAAAAGTCGGCACCAGTGTTGTGTTTACTCTCGACACGTCGGGCCGGTGGCGAGGAGTCAGAGCACCGCGACCCGGTGTCGCATAGGCATTGAGTCAAGTGGGAGTCTGTCGTTCACACCCCGGGACAACGGAGGAGCCAAGGACCATTATTCGGGTGCGCTGTATAATGTCTTTCCCTAGTGACTCTCTGTCCGAACCTGTTATTCCCACTCAGTGATCTGCACTTTAACCTACGTAACTCCTACCAAACTTTTACTACTGTCGTTCCCCTTCGACCCTGCTCTCGACGATCTGAATGTACCTCGACACCATACTCCGTATAACTTTTCAGGATACCCCTGAAGGGACCACCACGTCACCGATTCTAAGGTACGAAGGTCACGGCCCCCGGACCCAAGTTAGGGACCAGTCCCGTGAACTAGGGTGTAGGTCGTTGATTTCTAGGACGTACGGTGTTGATTCTAGACTATGTCGGTTTATTTATTTATTTATTTATAATTTTTTCCTTTTTCAGGATACTTACATTTTTGGTTCAACTTCAACGAAATTGTGGAAAATTACATTTAACGTGATCCTTGTCTTTCGACGAACACCAAATTTACTACCTCGTAAATGAAGATGAAACCCAACTTCTGACATTTTTATTTGTTTGTTTTTGGGGTTTTTGGAGAGGTAAGACCCCTGAAGGGACCACCAGATCACCAATTCTTAGAGGAACCACAATGTTAACCTGACGTAATTGGAATCACGGTCAATTCCTAGGTTCCGAATGAATTTAAATTCATTTACAAAGGTTCTAGGTTCACTAAAAATTTTTAGTGAAACTAAAACTCCAGTCTCCGTGGAGTACTAATCTGAGACTCTTCGCCGACGTAGTCGTCTAACCAATCTTATAACTATACACCCAAACGTCGGGAAACCCCTTCCTACCCTAGGTCACTCCCGAAGGGACCACCGAGTCTGCATTTCTTAGACGGACGTCACGTCCTCTGGACCCAAGGTAGGGACCCACCCCTTCTACGAGACCTCTTACCCTACCGATGAGGGAGGTCATAAGAATGGACCCTTTAGGGTACCTGTCTCCTCAGACCTCCCGATGTCAGGTCATCCAGCGTCTCTCAGCCTGCACTGACTCGTTGTTCGTGTGTATGTCCTAGGTCACTTTCACGGCAGACACTTCAGATTACGGTCAGTTGACTAAGTAATGTTCATTGAACTTTGTAAAATGAGAGCATAATCCAACTGGGTATTCCAGTAAACTCTGAAGGTATCGTAGAATTACCTTTGTGGGCTTGTTTGTATAACCGGTTGAGTTATCATCTCATCGAGTCAAATCTAAGACTCCCAGGAATCACTTAACCCAATTTACCCCTTATAAATTTACCCCTTACAGATTGACTTCTAGTCTAATCTCTTCTTACACTATGACCGTAGAAGATGTATAATTATACAAATCTCTTTATTTCGTCACAAAGAATTGTGACCGAACTTTTAAACTAAAATTGTCGACCGACTATCTAGAAAGACGAAATCACGAGGGGAAATTGACCATAAGGGCCGAGTTCTATCAATAAGGTTGAAAACATGATGTCTCCCGACTACAGTGACTTGAAACCTAGTAAGTCTTGACGTATAACAAGAAAGAGAGCAATCGTGACGACCATGTCTGGAAGGACCGTGACACTGTGTGATGTACCATAAAAATATCGAAACAGACGGACTAATCTAGTTTTCGTACAACTCCCACTTAGGGACACAAATGACAAAAGTTAGACTTTCGTTCATCGTGTTTTAAACCGTCGTCACGTCACGACACAATCAAAGACGACAAGTCGTTTCACTTAGTTGAGACACATGTGTATAGGGGCGAAAGAAGTAACTTTTAAATTTGTATCTACTAAGAGGAAGTCTTAGAAGACTATGTAAATATCTGTATTGTCAACTTGTCCTGCTCATCACCTAGATCTGTCGGTCATCGCTTAGAGTACTCACTGCAGCCGAAGTCGCACACCGGAACATGTCAAGGTTTATACATTTTAGTTAGAACAGCACTACATTTCTGGAATAATTTATCATTAACAGTAGATTAAATTACAAAAAGAAAGTGACCGACGTCTCGTAGAAAACCATATCAAACAAATAAAAGAAATGTCTCGGAGACCAGGATTCCCAACTACAATGGTGGTTGAAGGTGTTCTACCGTCTGATTTGGGTAAAAACAACAATCCAAAGTTTGGTGAAAATTGTATGTACGGACACGAAAAATAATGGTAATTTAGAAAAAAACGAAAAAGAAATCTACCCGTCATAGTTTGGCTCTTTACGAGTATCGGGTTTTGTCGAGGAACCTTAAATTCGATGTGTCTGAGATAAAATAATCGAACAATTACCCACCTTGATGTTTAGTCGCTCTCCGCAACGTCATACGATTTTTAAAAGTCGGTAAACGGGATTTAGTAGTTTTTCCACTCAGAGCTCAGACTCCCGAAATTACCAACTTTGTCCCGATTTCGACGGTGACCTTAAACAAACAGAATTGATCTACATTGTACATAAACGATTCTTTGACTTTGTCAACATCTACTACTAGTGAATTAATTTTTCGAGAACTGACCGAGATTTCGGAGAACTAACTCCCTTAAGGGACTTCCAGGTCACCAATCCTGAGACACGAGAGTGACGGTTCCCGGGGTCCAAGTCAGGATCAACCCTTTGATTCTAAGATGTTCGGCACGCCGTTCCGAACTTTTGTTTTTCAGAGAATTAACTTTTCGGTCTTTCTTTGAATTGTAAAACCTCCTAAGACAATTTGATTCTCCTTTATTTCATACAAGAACGAGGGGGTGAGGGGGCGGTGGGCGACACGGCGACAACAGTGTGTCGGTCTGCAGACTTCCGGGTGGTCGCACCGTCGTGACTCGGGGACCCTAGGCACATCCCCGACCGACCAAAGTGTCGGTTTCTATCGTTACCGGGGTAAAATGCTGTGTCACCAATGGGGAGGCCTACTACCACGAGTGTGACACGACATTCTTATTTTATTAATATGTAAGTCATAAATCACGAAAGGAAAAGAACAAAAGGAGACACGACAAAGAAATTTTCTGTCGCCCGAATTCCTGGTCTTAAAAATTTTCTGTAACAATTATTCAACAAAATACGGTACAGGTGACCCCTTTAAGAACGGAAAAAGTCACATATTGAACGTTTGAGAACAAAGTTCACACTCGTAAGTATGGAGGTTTAGCGACGACGAAGACAAATCTGTAAGTCCAGAACTACCCCTCGGAGCACATGGACTCTGTTCCCTAACTCTTGAGTGGTATACAAGTGGACGAACTGCGTTTGGTCACCCGACTGTAGACACTGTAGAAGTGGGCCCTACGGACACGGGAGGACCCCGAGAGGCACCTCAGGGGCGAGTCACAGTCCATACCTGTGATAGGACACATCAAAAAAACAACAAATAAAAACTCCCAAGGGACACGAGATATCAACCAAGGGTAAACAATTGATAAAAATGCATCATCGTACATATACAACTAAGGCTAGAGGGTCAGGTAGGGTAGGGGGTAAGAGGGGAACCGTAGGCATTCAAACCAGAGATGTGGACACTGAGAATAAAGATGAAACGTCTATTCGAGTGGAGATGGTAAAAAGATCTAAGGTATATATATGTAATATATGTATCATATAAATATATATTAATACATATTATATATAATCAATATATATTATATATATTTAATATATATTACGTAATAAATATATATAATATGTTATATATATGGTATAAACAAAAAGATTGAATGAATTAAGTGAGACACACTGTCAGAGATCCAGGTAGACACAGAGACGTCTATCGTGTTCAAGCACGAAAAGTTGTCGACTCATTATGAGGTAACACATATGCACAGGACAGACAAAAACTTTGTAAGTAGTGTAGTCAGTCAAGACGAATTAAACGCCAGATCAAGGACTACAAATTTCGACTCTCTTGCAAACAGAAAGATTTCTTCTCATATCAACCATAAAGTCCTCTACCAGTGTGAACCGTTGTCAAAATCTCCTCGTCAATCGTCTCACACTAGGAAACCCCCAGAGGCTCTCGGAAAGGGTGACACAAATGTACCACCCAATTTATTTGAGGAGGTTGGGACCGTGTCTACTCCCGTCACCAGGGTTTGCGGAGTTTCTGAACGACATAAGGAGTGGTGAGTGTGAACGTCTATAAAATCGAAATGAATTCTTACAAGAACTGTTTTGCAATTTTTAGTAAGTGAAATAAACACACGGACTTATCCTTCAAGTTTATTTCGAGAAGTCGAATACGACCCAGTACTCTATTATACTACTACAGAGTTCTTTTTCATACACATACTACAAACTCAATACTCGATTTCTTGATCAACGAAAAAGGATCTTGTGTCAAAAATGAGCTTTTAGGTGACTTTGTGATGTCAATAAGTGTGAGTCCGAAAACCGTCTGTAGACAAGTCTACTTACTTCACCCGGAGAGTACAGTCCCTTCCGTTGACTACCACAGAAAACGGTGTCACTACCTTAAAAATTCGATTTTATCTTTAAACCCCTTTGAACTTGGGTGGTGACACTCCAACTGTCGAAGGGTCACGAATTTCTGTAAAGACTACTTTAACCACCACTCCTATTAAAATTAAAAAGGTATATATTATTTTGCATGATCGAGAATCTTCTCATCATACTAGAATGTTTTAGTACGTACTCAGTTCCTAAGTAAGTCTCAAGTTCTGGTAACCCAAAATCATCTCGTCTCATTTTTTTTTATGAGAGTATTGTCGTTCCTAAGTCTAAGGTGAAGCGTCGATTGGAAAAATTGTCTGACGAGGAAACACCGTAAAATCACTCCGTAATTTCTTATAGGCGTTAATGTACTTTTCCGTCAATTTCACGATGTATAGACACACTCTGACCTAAAAAAAAGGTGAAGTTGTCTTTCTTATGTAACGTTGTCTGTCACGTCTCTCCCACATTCTTAGGTCAACAGAAGACAATTTGGCCTCCAATCTTTCTATCCATTTTTGTCTCTTGTCACGACGAGAAGAGCGTTCCAATAAAAACCAAACCTTTTATATCAATAAAAAACACTCTTAGAATAGATAGAGTACATTATATAAATAATAAAAGTTGTAAATTTAAAATTTGTAAAGAGTCAAAATGAAAGATTATGTTATTTATTACCACCTTGAGTGTTTTGGTTTGTGGGAAACTCTAGGAATTACAAAGTCGGACATTTCCCCGGGACTCTAGTTTTCCAAATTCTTGGACAAAATTCTTGACTGGGAACGTCGAGAAACTAAGGAAACTAAGGAGATCACAAAACTTAGGGACGAGGTAGGTCCGCAGTACACCCTGTGCCTCTACTTAGTCCACGTCGGACACAAGTGTCCCCAGTCTCAGGACGCATCCTCTGTCACGTCGAGTGAAATTGCACGACAGCCCGACGTCCCAGTCCAAGGGACCCTGTCTGAACTTTACCCCCCTCTGTCTGCACGTCCTCCAAATGACCCTAGTGGGGGACGTCCCTCGCTCTCGTCGTCCTAGTCCGTCTCTCCTTCCGACTTGAGACTACGTCACAGCGATCTCCGGAGTCGGGTGGGAACACCGTGAGGCCTCGACACCACCGACCACCCCAGTGGGGTCAACCCTGTCGAAAACACAGTAGTCCACCTCGACAGAATCTTACACTGGGACCAGTCCAACGAAGGAAGTCCACTCCCGTCAGAACTTCTCCCTGAGTCGTCTTTCAACTGGCGTTCGTGAACGTCTAGACTCTTCACACATGAAGACGGGACCTTCCCCGACACGTTCCTTTGCAAAGTCTCACAGTAATTACGATTCTTAAGACACCCCCCCGGCGTCAAGGACTCCGTGATTGGACGGCAAAGGGGAAACGCACCGTTTCTTTAGATGAGAGGAAGAGGATGTGAACTTTACACATGCGATGAAATCGTTTTGTCTACCGAAATAGCATGGATCTTAGGTCACCCTGGGAGACGTGTGTCGTACGTCCGACCTCCTTAACCACAACGGGCCCTGGTTCGAAAGACGGTGGACCGGACCGAAATTGTAAAGGAGAAGACGGGAGGTCAAAGAGTCGTCCAACACACCGCGACGGCCGAAATTAATTGTAGTTTCGACACTAGCTTGTCTCCGTCACGTGACCGCAAACCTTGGTCTTTCTACTTAATGGACACTCACGGTAAAGGACAACCAATAATGGAGAGGGCAGTTCTATTCTTGCACCTACGATACCTAAAATTTACGAATAAAACGGAAAATTAGTCCTTTATAATGACATCGGTAAACTGTCCCTAAGAAAATAGACATGCCTCTGTACTAATTTGTCATTTTCGTCTCATCTACCATCACAGTCGGTGAGTCAGCACAGACTGAGAAACACTGAGGTACCTGACATCGGACGGTTCGAGGAGACAGACACCTTAAGAGGTCCGTTCTTATGACCTCTCCCAACGGTAAGGGAAGAGACCCCATAGAAGGGGTGGGTCCCAAACTTGGGATCAGAGGACGTAACGTCCGTCTAAGAAATGATAGACTCGGTATCCACGTAAAACCTCCGTGACCTCAAAAGAATGGTAAAACTGAATCTCGTCGTCGCTGTCGACCACTTCCTTTTCCAGTCTTCCCCCTTTCCACCTATATGACTCCGTACTCGCCACAAGATTCACGACAGCTGAAGTTTTTTTTTACATACTCTCAACACTCAATTCAAAATGACCCTTGTCTTACTCCTGACGTCGGACCCTCTGTCTTGGAATCTATCTATACTCCTCTACGTTTCTGACCCGAGTATTTTAGTTAAAGACTTTTATAAATTGATAGACTTCTGGACAACGTGGTCAAAAGGACCTCGTGTCTCACGGAGTGAGGACAAGAGGTGGGACGTGATGGGAAGTCTCGCAGACCTTCCAGTCGTACATGAGATCAGTGAACGATCGAGCGAGAGAAGAGTCTCACCATCAAACAGGGACAGATTTTACCCCTGGTAGGAAGAAAAATACTCCGACAATTTCCGATCTATCTCTATTGTCCTTACGAATCTTTTTATGCCCTGTGTGTCATCCATCAGTCCAAAACAACGGTATCCTCAATACTGTACCTTCGTATTGTATCCAGTAGCACACACGCGTGCGTGCACGCACGCACACACACACAAAGATGATCCGGAGACTGTCATCCGTGACCTAGAAACTGTCCTTAAGAGTAAGGACGCACTGAGGACGGTGGAGACACACGTCCAAATAGACGTCAAGGGAACATTAAGGTCGACTATTGACAGTCAACCAACGGGATCGAAGAGTCTCTAGTCAAGACTACTTTCCGCGTCCACGTGTGGGTCAGGACTCACACCAGTCCTGTGTTCGTCACCAGGTGCACCGTCGACGAACAACTTTGTTCACTCTTCTTGAGCACGGAAGGGAGAGAAACGACTCCGTCCACGGACGTTCTTGACCGTCAAAGGGTCGACACAACAGTCACAGACTGCGAACGTAGGATCTTGTCTCGTGTGACTTCAGACTTAGGTGGGTCGTGGGCCCACAGTCCCCTTATTTCGTCAACCCCCACCTCCCCTTGCTCGACCAACAAAATAGAACCCTAGTAACAATGTGAGACGGTTGAACAAACCTTCTTAGACCCGTTATGTCTGAAAAGACAACTATCGGTAAACTCTAAATCTTCTTTTCTTTCGTCTTTCTTGACGACAAACACTTCGGACAGTGTACGATCGGTGATGCGATGCCACTAAAGTATCGAAAACAAAACAATTGACGTCTCTCTCTCTCGACTATCTCACGATACCCGCGTCTACCTACCCCACACTTAAGAGGTCGACTTTAAATCAAACTTCGGGAACAAAGTCCACCAAAGAGACCTGTCAACGTATGTTTTGTGGCCTTTGGGTCTAGATTTCGGGTGTGTCGTTATTTCTTATAAATCAGACGGAAATTACTTAATCGTGGGACTTAACATAGCCACACAACACTTTTGGTAGTCGTAAAGACCACTCAAATAAATAAACCGGTACGGTACGTCGTACACCCTAGAATCAAGTGACTGGTTCCTAGCTTGGGGACGGGATCGTCACCTCCATTCTCGAGATTCGTGACCTGACGGTCCCTTCAGGGAACCACCCAAATGAGAAAGTATATAGAACTACTCAGAAATTCTCAAACTGAAGGTCTCATAACGGAACGGAAACTGGAAACGAAAGTCCGTAATCTTAAACCAAACGATATAGCACAATATTTATTAAAACTTCCAACTAAATCTTACTACTCCATTATGAAACACAGGGATTCTGACAGGTAGAAACTCAATCAAATCTTCTCACGACATTTTTCAATGGAAACATACTCGTCCAAACTATTTACAACAAACGACGTCTCATGTATGACCGTACACCTACCAAAGGACTTTATATTGCACTCAGGAAATGGAAAAATTTTGGTCTAACTTCACCTGGAACCATTTTTCACGACCATAGTGAGCTATAAACGGACAGGATAAGAAGCAGTCGTTTGTTGTCTATTGTTAGGTGGGTACTTTAACCAGACACCAGTATAATATAGTTCTCTACGGGACTTATTTTACAAATTACCATCGTTCATTCACAGAACTTAAAAATTTACAATCACTATATATATACACCTTGAACAACCCTGTTATTTATTATTCCTATTTATTTGTATCGATCTCAAATCTTTATATATATAAATGAACAAATCACCCACCATACACTAGGGAGTTAGAGTTCTGACTCTTTAAACAAGTTCTCAAATAATTAATCTAAAATTTTTTGTCAAAGTTTTGGGATAAAGATCGTATCCGTCGATTTCTTAAAGAGTAACCTCGAGTAAAGTCTGGGTAATGTCACTTCAGAAAAGAAACTTCTTTTCCGGGACTTCGACAAACACGGGAAGAGTCGTCGACTTACGTCCACCTACTGTTAAACCAAGTCTGGTACGACCAAAGACTACGGTGGCGTCGCACAGCACACGGTGGTGCCCGTACATCCGGTGAGACCCAACCGACGCACGACACATCCGGATCGTCGACCGTGGTCAAAACGACGTGCACACACCTAACACTGAGGTCATGTAGACTTTCAGTAAGACTCTACCCACGTTCGATTTGGAACCTCTTTTTTTTTAACTTAAACGAAGACTTTGGGGTCTTCGTCAAAAGTCTTGTCAACAGAAACAAAACAAAAGTTTTATGAAAAGTGACTAACGGTGACTTCTTCTCGACACGTTAAATCCCAGACCGAACCTGCACAAATAAAAATTGAGAAGTACCGACAAGATAATTCCCTTTCGTGTCAATATCTACACGTGTTCGTTCGTATAGACACTCACATTAACAATGTTCTATGAGACATTGATCTGTTTTTAACTTACGAGTCATGACTAGGACAAAGAACTAAGTTACAAAAGAAAGAACAGAAATCTAATTTCACAGGTATAACAGGTTACCTTGTTTCAGGTCCTCTACGGTTTGTCTATAAAAAGACTTCTTTATTGAAATCAAACGTTAAACATTCACTTTGACTTAGCTCCCACGTAAAGTCTTCTCTTGCAAGGTAAATTACGTCGATTGGTTCCTGAGGGTACAAAGATATTCGATTACGAGGTCTTTGAAACGGTTGTAGAATCACACATGCGTGCCACCCCTCACGAGGTCAACCTATAATAGTATCCCGAAATAATATAAGAACCAGAAGTAAAGACTAGTTCATTTATGTGGTCGTCAACAGTAAGTTACGTCCAAAAACATGAATTAATATACCACTAAAAAAATGAAAAATTCTCGTCTTTGTCTTTAAATGGAAGGACGGTACACAAATCATCACGAGGACGAAAATGAAAACGGTAAGAGGGCTATTGACATTCGGAACTCTTACAAACACTTCTTCAAAATAAAGGACAATACATTGTATTAATTTACTTTTAGGAAGTCTTTTTTTCAAACTATTTGACTTAACACCAATACTTTGAATAGACGTCCCAAAACAAAAACAAAACGAATTCCTTCTTTCGACACTATTTAACGCTTAAACGAAAGACTATAAAAGGAGACGAGATCGAGAGTGACTCTTCAGTCGTCTGGACGCGGACTCGACACGACCATCGGGGCCGTCCGACGGACAACGTTTTAAGGAATTACTTAAATGATCGTCCAGCCGCACTGGTCAGAAGGTGATCTTGTCTCACCTTCGTCATGAAAACAAAGAAACGAAAATAACGGTTCTCTACGAACAAAATTCTCACACAAGTTATTTTGTTGTAAGACTACAATCTTCACAATTCAACTGTAAACGAGAGAACCAGAACCATCGGGAGAAGAGACTTTAGACGGAAGTCCTGAACCGACACATATAACGTAAACATATAGTAACGTCTGTGTCACAACACGTACACACACATGTATATACATATGTACACGTGGTCGTAGTTTGTAACACATAGACCTTCCCTTCTTCGTACAAGTCAGGAGTCTACGTCAATAGTCTGAGTAGTGAAAGTCAGGAATTTCAATCTTCAATCGTTTAAAAGACATCGTGTCTTACAAATAACGACAAAAAAACATAAACTTATCGTAGGACAAGTTACGGAGAGAAGACGTTTTGCATAGTAGAGTAACTGACACTTAGACATATAATAAGACTACCTATGTCTATTACTAGCAAAGAGAACACTCCATAGCAGTAAATTACGTGACAGGCCTTTATCGGTACGCACTCTTAGAAAGAGACATACTACTTGATGTTCCTTTTCTGCAGACACCTGCGTGAAGACTGAATTTGGGTACTTTAATGAAGTAAAACTCCTCTTACAGTATACCTTTAGTGGTTTATGAAACGTTGAGATATAGTAGACTGAGTCTTGACTGATAGTTATATCCTTTTGAAGGTGCTCTTTTACTTCTTTCCTCTGCTGTGTCTTCGTTTCTCTTTGCACCGCGAAGTGTAAAATTTGACGTCTGACTGAAGCAAACGTGCCCGCCCCTCCTCCCACTATGGCCTAAACCACGAGTCAATAACCTTTGACCGTCGTAAACGACAATATATGGTCGGCCCTACCAAGCAGGACTTTACAAATGGTCCCTCTCGAACCTAAATAAACATTTACTTCCCCTATGACGAACCAACGACACACACCAGTCCGACTGCCACTCCCAACAATGACATACGACACCCCGACTCGGTCCTAAACTAACCGGCCGAGTCACGAGCGAAACGGACTGAAGGACGAAACCGGTTGAAGGCCGAGTTGAGGTGTCGAGAGGACAACCTTGGGTGACAGACGATTTCGTCACTTCCTTCTCTCGTCTCTCATCGAGGAACCTGAGGTCCTCTTCCATCTCTTGAGGTCCGTTGTGAACCCGGTTCCTACATTTTCACTAAATAGAAAAAAAGAAAGTCAATTTGGGTCTCACAGAAAAATAAAATAAAAAAAAAATTAAAAAAAAATGGAAAACGAGTGATCCGGTCTAAATCAAAATCAATGTTGAATAAGAGTGGAAAAGTGGAGTTTGTGGGTGTGTTATAACTCCGAAACACATTCCAAGGATGTAATGACTGTAACGAGACCTCCGACCACTATCCACAAAAACTGTCGGTCTGGGGTGTCGTCGACCGAATCCGGGGAAAGTTCTTCTCTTCGGTCTTTTTCGAGGCGAAACAGGGAGAGCGTCACAACCGTCGGGATAACTGTCAAAAGACACGTCGAGCACTTTGAAATCTTTCTTATACGAAATTACCTTCGTAGACTAAAACGTAAACGGGTACGTCCCAGGAACACCAAGGGCGACCCGTCCCAATCCCGGTTTTTAAACTTTGACAACTAGACTATTAAATTGTACGTTTACTACAGAACACTGGAAGATATTACTTTGTATGTCTGAATTTTAAGTGACCACTGATTTACACTTCCTTTCTCCACCTAAACTTCTCTGGTCTCGAATTGGTTTCTATGCCTTTACGTCGTACGACTGGAAAGTCGAGGTCTTTGTGGAAGGGGTCACCACAGTCCTGGTCCAGCAGCGACTCTGACAGTCACGTCAGCAACGTGAGACGAAAGAGAACTTCTTCCAGCACTATCTCGGTTCCAAAAATGTCAGTCTAATTACTATTGTCACGCGTAAATTTTGTCTTAGACTCACTAAAGAATTTAGAGAACCTTAGATAAAGGTAAAGGGTCCGAGGCTGTCTCCGGTACCTTGATACGATTTGGTTATTTTGGAATAGTCTAGGAATGTAAGACTAAATCTCGGTGACGCGAAAGTTCATGTGTGACTTCACGTCGCCGTTTCCAACAGAAAACTAGAAAAAAGAGGAAGCACGTCAGTAGTGACTACGGTAAAGACAGTAAAATCACCACTAAAATACTATGAAGATTATGTATTTACTTGCCCATAACCACGGAGACTAAAAATTTTAAAACTTCTCTTCTCGGTGGAGTATAAGTATCCCACATACTCATAGAACACTCACATACTCGTAAACTAACTTGGATTCTTTCACTACTTCGTTTAGAGTGACTAAAAAGACATCGTCGACTACATATGCCTGTGTGCAGAGTAATACACCCCTTACTTCTAGGAAAAAAAAAGAGAGGTTCATCAGGGTGTCCAATACGTCAAATTCAAGTCATATAACATACGACACTCAATAAAAGGTGGAGCCACTAAAGTGGGAGACCCTGTCATCTAAAGCGTTTTTGGTTCTTGAGAACCAAATAGACGTGTTCTGTTCGACGACCATCTGTAATTGGGAGGCCAAAAGGTCGAGTTAGAGACTAATTCACCTAACTGTCCGACCGGTCAGACGAATCAGTCGACTGAGTCCAATTAAAGTCCCTTCCGTACCTCCGTACAAACCAATTGAAGTAGCGATCCGACACATTCCACTTCTGTGTTTGGTTTATGGAAAGTAATGAATAGAGATGAACGTAGTAGAAACCCTTGTGATCTTACGACACCAGAACTCCTTTACAACAACCGTTTCTTGTACGTCTTCTAAACCACGAAACATTCCGGTAGGTCGCTACCGTCCACAAAACACCGTGTCACCACAAATGGTATTTGTCTATGTTTGAAGTGTTTGACACGAATAACTTCCTCTTAACTTATCTATGGTTTTCATCTTACTGTTTACATAAAATTAACGTCTACTCCGTCAATCAAAATCCCGTCCAAAAAGACGATAACTAAAATGAAGTTCTACATCCCTCTCTTTTGCCACATCAAGAGTTCTGTAAAGGGGGATGTCAAAATTTGACATCACTCGTATACGAAGTAAATGAAGGTTTCTCCGTCTTTGTCGACCTTAACCGAATGTCGTGTACGAAACAAACGATAATACCTACTACTGGATGTGAGAATAAAATCGTCAGTGAATTACAAGAGGTCGTTCCGTCTACACCCCAAGTGATCCTGAATCACGGACTACAAAAAGAAAACCCTTCCCCACCCTCACTTACATAGCCCCTACCCTCCCATCGTCCTCTCCTTTGCCCTCTTACTTACTCACACGTACACAGACTTTAAGTGGTAAACGGGGGTGGACACAGAGCGACTTGTCCATAAATTACATAAACCGAGGACCGACGTCACACGTACATAAAAAAAGGGGTAGAGGTACAAAAGATTTGGATGTGAATTTTCCTAAGTAGCCTAGTAGAAAAAGTCTACCGAGTCCTAACGTAAAGAAAACGAATGGGACACGAGAACCCAAGATATCATAAAGATATTAATACATTGTTATCACAACGTGACATTAGATAGTATATCTCGATATACATACCTTTTAGAACTAGCAAAAAAAAAAAAAATTCTTTACATAAGACAAACGTTTCCGTGTTATTTCAACGTAGATTATCTGATGTCCGTTATTTCGATTGTTATTTGGAATAAATTGTGTTTGGTATAAGTGTAAGAGACAAGTAAACTAGAACTCTTTTTCAGCTCGCATAGACCATCAAAGTCCCTAGAGTAAAATTGAATTTTCCAAGACTATATAAATTAAATATTTTAAGTCTGTATATTATCTCAAAACCCTTTTATATTCTTTACGAAACAATTACACAAATAAGGATACATTTTGTGTACCGAAGAGGACACATATAAAAAGTTTTAATTTCTTTACGTGTAAACTTTTCACAAAACACCTTGGTCAGACATATTTACACTGTCCACGGTCTCCGTCCTCCCTCCCTCCCTCGTACCTCCACTCTCTCGTAACGACAGACGGAGACGACTCCCAGACGTACATTTCTCAAATTCTTTTATAGAAACAGTGGTAGAGTAGGAAAAGGACAACGGTGGTCGTCACACTCTCCTCCACAACCGA
Source organism: Capra ibex (assembly GCA_006410555.1). Lineage (NCBI taxonomy): Eukaryota > Metazoa > Chordata > Mammalia > Artiodactyla > Bovidae > Capra > Capra ibex. The sequence goes on along the minus strand of SJYO01040405.1, from coordinate 35,260,153 downwards.
CCCGTGGTAGGGGTCGAAGATTTCTTCCCCCTAACCCAACTATTAATGTCCAAGGACGGGGAGTACGAGTAGGACACCCACGGACCCTGGGGGACTGGTTCGTCTATCGATGACCACCTCCTCCCACCGATGTGGGTCGAAACGGTTCCTCCTTGTCTCCTACGTAACAGGCAGAAGGAGGTACTGTGGGACTCCACCATCTCTGGGTCTTAGAGAAACACGGCGAAGACATAAAAGACTCTCTCTTTCTGAGTAAGAGTAGACTCTAAAAGACAACTTAGGGTGTGGGTCACCGTAGACCTCAATCCTACAGGTCCTCCATATCTACTTCGGACCGTAACGGTGGATAGGGACGTCGTAAACCCCAAAGAGGTTTAAGTTTCACGTGGGAACGAAAGAAGGATAACAGAAGTGAAGACCCACCTAAAGATTGAATAGGCGTGAGAGGAATGAAGTAACCGAAGGATGTGATACACTGGAATCACTACAAGACGGTCAGAGGACATCCCTAAGTGGAAAAGTGAGGCAAACCTCTGGTGTAAGTCGGTGGCTCGTTCACGACGAAAAGTTTACTTCCTGAAACCACAGTAAAGGACAGCCTTCGTTTCTACATGGAATTTTTCTTCGCACAATAAACAATCGTAAGTTCTGACAAAAGCCTCGAAAGGGAAGACTTGTCTAATCTTTACTGTATGTATATGGTGATACACATTTTATCTATCGATCACCCTTCGACGATATATTGTGTCCCTCGAGTTTAGTCTCGAGACACTACCCCCACCTCCACCTTCCGAGTTCTTCCTCCCCTATATATATATATATATATATATAGACTTAGTACATCTCGTTTTTGGTTATGTTCTGCTCTACCAACCTACCGTAGTGACTGAGTTACCTGTACTCAAACTCGTGTACGACCCTCTATCACTTCCAGTCCCTTCGGACCGTATGACGTCAGGTACCTCAGTGTCTCAGTCTGTACCGAATCACTGATTTGTTTCGGGTTAATTTTTTTTTACGTAAAGTCCAAAGGACAGCATCGTGTTCTGACACAACGAAAATCAATTAAATCTAGTCACTCGTGTAGTCGGGACGTCTCCTTAAAGTGTCCTTTAATAATGTAACAGTACTTTCGAAACTCTCCACCAAGACCTTCAAACCCGACTCCCGGACACAGACACAACCACTCATAGTTGTCGTGTGTACGTCATCCGACAGTCCAAACACACCACCGAAGTACGGTGGTTCCCTGGGTGTCAGAACGGCACACCGGAGTCAAAGTGGAGACTAGTACAGACACAAGGTCCGTCGTTCCTCCTTCGTTCACCCCTTTCTTGTTCGAAGGTGGATCCAATCGGGAAAACTTCAGAAAGGACCTTCGAGATGGGTCACTGAATGATCGGTGTGAACCGACGTCCCTTCAGACCTATTACATCAGAAACTCGGCCCGTGTAACGACGGATATTATTTTCCTTCCAAGACAATCCTTCCTTCTTCCCCACTTACCAACAATGTTTTCATTCAACACCAGAGACGGTGTTCTACGTGAATTGACACGTAGAGTCGGTCCATTGTCCACTTTAAAGTAAGTATCTTACCTTAATTCAGTAGTTAAGTCGAGTCGAGTCAGCGAGTCAGCACAGGTTGAGAAACGCTGGGGTACATCAGTTACGTTGAAGAGTGGACAGGACTCTACACTCTGTTTGCTCAAACGATAATGATCTTATAGAGGAACTGTATGTAAAGAACCGGAGACCACCATAAGTACCATCTTCGTCCTTGGAGTGGGATTGATGTCTGTCTTCGGGATAAGATATGAGTAAGATCTTGTAAGAACGGTACATAGTTTAAAGTCTCGGTTACTACTGGAAACAAAAGATAGAACCATAGACGCATCCATTTTTCACACGTGGAACCAAAACTCTACGAATATTTCGAAATTTCGTAAAAATTTACGAAATAACCTTCTGGGATAAAAAAACATAAAACGAAATAACACGAAGTGTCTACGTCACGAAAAAAAATAAATTTGTTTAACTTGCAAACACCGTTGGGACGTAGATCGTTTAAATGTCCACGGTAAAAAAGTACTCGTAAACGAGTGGAACACAGACAGTGTAAAACCATTAAGATCGTTATAAAATTTGAAAAAGTAATAATATACAATACACTAGACAGTAGTCATCAGAACCTACAATGACGACACTCAACGACTTCCAAGTCTACTACCAATTGTAAAAAATCGGTGTTTCAAAATTTTTAATTTCATGCACGGAAAAAAATCTGTATATCATATGTAAATTATCTGATACCATATCATATTTGTATTAAAAATATACGTGATCCTTTAGTCTTTTAAGAACACTAAGTGAAATAACACTATAAGTGAAATAACGTCACCAGACCTTGGTCTAGATGTTATAGAGTTCGTACGGACATAAACGGATTAAATTTTTAATTTCTGTCTGATATTTTATTAGTTATATCGTCCCATAAATTCTCAAACCGCATACCTTAATCTAGACTCAAGTTTAGGACTAAGGCGGTTTAAGGTCAACACACCAGAACCCGTTCACTATCTTTGAAGGTAGGTTGAAGGGACCACCAGGTTACCAATTCTTAGACGGAGGGTAACGTTTCCTGTGTCCAAGCTAGGGACCAGGTCTTTCTAAGGTGTACCGCACTCCGTTGATTCGGGTACTCAGTGACGATGACTCGGGTGTGAGATCTCAGACGAGTGATGGTCATCTCTTTCCGGACGTGTCGTGGCTTCTGGGTCGTGTTTGTATTTATTTATTTCAGATGCGGAATTTTTTTTCTTTCTTTCTTTGAAGGATAGACACGGAATCAACTGGGTAGACATTTCTCCTTACTATCAAAGGTGGAGTACCAACACGTACGCACGATTCAACGAAGTCAGCACAGGATGACAAACACTGGGATACCTGACATTGGACGGTCCGAGGAGACAGGTACCCTAAGAGGTCCGGTCTTAGAACCCGACCCAACGGTACGAGAGGGAGGAGGTCCCGTAGAGGGGTCAGGTCCCTACCTTGGACGTAGAGAGACGTAAACGTCCGTCCAAGAAACGGTAGTTGTGGTGGACCCTTCGGGGTGGAGTACCAAAACTCCTCCGGATTTACTCTATGGACCGGGTACCACTTACGACTTATCGGCCATCCATCCAAAATAAAGTAATTCGGTTATTTTACACCCTGGGTACTGTATGAGTTTAGTATCGGTCGAGTCTCTCTCGTCTTTTCCCCTTGACCATCGACCGCAGAGTCTCCACTTGACCCGGGTGTCCCTGCGCCGGAAGTCATCCACGACTCTACTGGTTGTCATCTCGTGTTCGAAAAGTATGACAAAGACAACATGTTCAAGTGTAGACGGAACGACCTCTTATAATTCACTGACGATTTTACTGACATCCAGTAGTGTACTTTGTTTCGGACACGATATTCGGTCGACATAGACGAAGAAACCTTCATTTACTTCGTATACGAGTGATGCCAAATATTGATCTCCCTTTACAGAACTTTTGATGTGACAAAGTTCCTACCATTCTGAGTGGTGTGTCTGTCCCACACCACGAGTCCTACGGTCCGACTTCCCTCGAAGAGTAGTGCGTCACGTCTCCGGCACAGGTAGACTCTGACTCGAGAACACTCTACACATACTGTCTCTAGGGACGTATATATATCATGTACCTGGGGAGTCCTTACTGATAACACATGGGGAAAATACCTATATTCTCTTCAATCTTCTTAGTCTGTGCTCACCGACACAAGTCTCACATTGACCATGTTGTCATTAAAACTGTTCAAATCATGTACAAGTAAAAAAAGTCCTAGGCAAACAATGACCTAAGGTCTTCGACAAGATCCGTGACTTTTTTTACGTATATAAGAACGTTTGTTGCAAAACTCTATCCCTGATAACAATGGGGGTAAAATGTTCACTCCTTTGACTCCATAGCTCCGTAACAGTAAACGACCTCTTACGTGTCAATTAAAGATCGTGTCGGTTCTTCGACGAAAGTCAAGGAGACGTAAATTGGATTAGAGACCATTGACTCCGGAGGACGTCAAGGGAAACCACCTCTTCTTTCTGAGTTCAGACGAAAATCCTTATCGAACATTTTAGTAACAATACGGGTCACAGGTTCAGGGGTTTTGACTCTCTTATTCTGCAGGTGTCGTTACGTTTTCGTATTTCCCCAAATAACGATCGAGCTCGATCCCGGGTTCAGAGTAGGTCGTGTCACCTTAGAACTGCTCTCGGGGTTCGAGACTTAGTGTCGACGAATATATGTCCACCAGAAAACAAAGTCGTTATCACATCAACCGCACACCACTAACTGAGTTGGAACCCAGTAACACCACTAACTGAATTGGAACCGCAGTAGTCCCCCCTGGAACCACAGTAGTCCCTGGAACCACAATAGCCCCTGGAACCACAGTAACCCCTGGAACCACCCCGAAGGATCTTAATACTGAGTACGAATGTTCTTGGACTCCGGATCCGGGTCACACCGGGCAGCTCGGACAGTACCGAGTCCAGTCCAGGGTCGTTAGTACCGACAGCATTTTAACCGATAACGTTTTAGTACACGTCCTTTCTAAACGTGTGTCCGGGTCGCGTCTTCCCTCCCCGTCGAAGAACGACCAATTTTTTTTTTTCTCTCTCTCTCTCAAGAGAAACTGGATGAACGACTTCACAGTGTCCCCTAAAGGCATCCCACCCGAGAGAATTCCGTCAAATTTTCGACCCTTTTTCTTTGTTGGTTAAAGAGAAAAAGAAGTTGTTAATCCGATACCAGAACTATCTTCTTACGTAGGAATGATTTACAACTTTGACCTAAGACCGGTCGACTTGGTTCGAATGACGTATCATGTCTCTAAAGAGAATCAAGGACATAAAATCCTAGGTTTTTACACAACACCCGCAGAAAGTGTATCCTTTCAACCATTTTTGGTCACGAAGTCCGATGTCTAACCGTTCACTTTTTTTTTTTTTTTTTCTGACAACCCTGACTCCGGAGGCCGAGACTTGACAGCCAGGAGGAAGACGTGCCCATCTTGTTCGTCCGACCTTCAGACGCCAGAGGTCACTCGGGACTCGGATCTAAGTGTCGGGTGGGGACCGCACGGAATCCGGAGGACGAGGCATGTGCCGACGAGATAAAAGAAAGAGCTCCCGGTCAAGATTACTAACGAAAAAGGACACAATTATGAAAATTAGAGGTTTAACAACAAAATGGTAAAATAAACACCACTCACTTCTTTAGGAAAGTACACACACAATCAACGAGTCAGCACGACTGGAAACGTTAGGGTTCGTGACATCGGGTGGTCCGTGCCTAAGAAATGACAGACTCAGTAGTCCCTTCGGGTGGGGAAAGTACCCCCTATACTTTTTTTTTAGTCCCTCATAAATTAGGAAAGACCTCGGAGTACCGAGGACCAACGAGTGTGGACTCGACGTTCAACCTCTTTTTTACATCGTCTTACATCGGGTCTTTCTTACACCGGGAAAATGACAGGGAGGGAAACTCCTTACGAGGAGGAGTGGAGAAAGTCCTTTGTGTCTCTTTCGGGTCTCGGACGTTGGGTGAGGTTCGATCCGGAGATAGGGACCCAACACGGGGGAGGTAGGCGTAAGACCAATCGAACTATCCAAACCCTCCTCCCCAGTCTCGGTCTAAAACAGAACTTCTTTGGAAGGGTCAAAGAGAAGACGAAAGGGTGTGACTATGAAAAAGGAAATCTAAAAACAAGAGATTTTCATCTGACGAAAAATTTTAATTCCGACACCTTCCGGTAAAGATCTCCCGTCCCTTTCAAGACAAAGACTACACCACGGCCGATACACTCTCAAGTGACGTATTACTGAACCTTAACGTGCGAATGTCAACCACGTGAAAAGACATACAGATAAAGTGGACTTCCTGTCTTACTTCTAAAACACTAAGTAATGTTCTCCTCATCGTTAAACAGACAATGGTTCCTTCTTGTTTCACTTCCTTCTACTATGTTCTTTTCTACTTAACTAAAACTAACTACACTTTTACCCCTCGGACTCCACTTTCACCCGTCACTGGGTTCTTAAAATCCGTAAACAGGAGTTCTACAGACGTTGAAAATTCATCATAAACAATAATGTCATCACCTTCTAACCTTTGTTACTTTATAGTTCAGTACCAATTTATTACCGTGTTGGTTTTTACTTTATACTGAAACGATAATTCTTCATTCGGTATTTACAAACAAATAATTTCGGTGAATATTTTCGTATCACGTTAGGGTAAAATTTGTTAATATATAAAATATAACATCCGTGTCTTTTATTAGTCCTTCTTACATCGGGTATTATAATTGTTACCTAATAGGGACTCCATTTCTTATTGTCTACTAAGAATGACGGAAGCGATGTAAAGAAGAAGGTCACTCGTACGTAAAAAACGTCTTGTGTCATTCTTTCTTTTACGGAACATCCCGACGTCGACCCGAGCATCGGAGGAGTGGTCTCAAACAGACGTGTAGGGGAGTCGACGATCGGACCCCACCGGTCCCGGACACGGTCGACGAGTCAGTGTTAAGAGGGGAATGTTTGATATTTTTGAGTGGCTACTGGGTCCTCGTACAAACTTATACCTTAGAGTTACAAATCTGTTTCAACATGAGGTAAGTTGAAAGCTTTGTAAGTTTAGTACGAACGTCTCCCACCGGAGAGGAGAAAGTACCCAGGAAGGCGTTGTGTTCCCGACCCTCTTGGTAGAACCTAGGTCCGACCCTAAAGGGTCTCTAAACGAAGTCTCCAGTCCAACGAGTAAAAGGTCCCAAGTCAAGTGAGGAAGGTGAAGTAACCTTCTTAAGGATAATAGACATATTAAAGTACGAACTAATATTTTTATATTAGACTAGGACAAGTCGTCATAGTGTCTTGAGACAGTTCAAAAGAACAGGATAAAGTAATGGAGTATCTCCGAGATCCATGCCAGTACCCAGATAGTGTCCACGAAGTCTTTATTGATCAAGAGAACTCCGAACTCTAGGTCGAGAGGTGCGACTCTGTCTCCGGAGACCTTCTTTCTGGAGTCAACACACCTCGGGGCGATCCTGAGACTAGGTCGACAAGGGGTAGAGACCCGGAGTCGCAGGAGGAAACATTTAACCCACCTCCTCTCCAACCCCGACTCACCCACGGCCCCGGGGGTGGTCAAGAGTGTCGGTCCAAGACTCTTGTCTCGAACGCCATCGAGACCGGACGGGCGGGAGATGGAGTCATACCCTCGTGTTGTCGTACTATTGGGAACACCATACGGAATCTGTGCTCTCAGAACAAAACATAGTTTCATTTATTATTTCTTTTTCATTGAGAAGGGTGGGGTGGGGGTACTTTTTCTTTTTATTACTCTTCCTTCCCTCGTGCCCTCTTTAGCTTTCCCTTCCTAAGAACGAGGGGCAGTCCTCTCAAGAGTCCTACTTCAGAACATCACCGACAGTGTGCCCCGGGCAGCGGTACAGTCTGTATAAATAAACTTTCCAACCCGAACGGAGGAACAGCCTGGTGCCCGGACATTCTCTCCACCCACTGACAGTCACGTCGCCCTCGGGGACGTTAAGCTACGTCGTAGGTGAGTTCAGATGGGCGTGTGTGGGGGTGGTCGAAGGGTCGGAAGTCCCCCGAGACTCCTGAACAGGGGTCCGCTGGTCGTACCCTGATCCACTTCCTGGAGTCGTTGGGACGGTTCTTGAAAGGAACACGGTAGAACTCTACTCTCCGACCTCTTACACGGGTTCCAGTGCACCGATCCTGCCCGACCTCGGTCGTAGACTTCGGTCAATCAGATCGAAGAACCTCTGAAACAGTTCCAGGGGTACCTCCACACTCTTCGTTCGACTATTGGTTCGGTAGTAGACTCAACTAAAAGTCGGGAACTCTCCTAGTGTCGCTATCTCCTCCTACACTTACTTGGTGGCAGACAGTCAGTTCATCTCGATAAAATGGAATTTCAGGGAAACTACTGGGTTTAAACTACACAATTAAGTGATGACCCGATCGTGGAAGATTTACCCGACTAAGTAGCACTCACGGTACAGATGTGTGTGGTAGGAGGTTTTGGAGTCCCAACTTCGACTCGACGGGAACCAGTAGTGACTCGAATAATTGAGTCCACACACTTAACGAGTATCAAAATTAGACGTACCAAAACATAAAACCCTGTCTCAAAATAAGAGTCAATGAGTAAAGTTTTAAAGTCTTTTCTATCTCTATTACCTACCAAGAGGACGTTTTAGAAAGGTTATGACTTTGACGATTTTTTAGGAAGAGACGAGAATTTCCCATAGGTAACCATATAGTGGAAATCATATACGTAACCTTTAAGTAATGTAAAGGTAACAATTTTTTATTGTTACATATTCTGTGACTTGAACCCAAAGACTTCTCTTTATAGATCCCACTTTACGTTTGGAGTCCATATTTTGAACTTTGTAAAAGTAGATGACTTTCCTTAACCACTTCTCTCAACCAATAGCAATTGGGGGAGACGGGACCGAGGGTTGGTGTCTCTCCTCGGACCCGAAACTTGTCTTCAACGTCGAGAGGACGAACGATCGTCATACCGGAGTCTGTTCAGTGATTTCCAGGATTCGGAGTCAAAGGAGTAGATATTTTACCATTGGTGTGACTGATGAAATTTCCAACAATACTTTGAACTTTGAATTTTTGAAATATATATAAGTATATATATTTCGTGACCATTTGAAATTCCAACAATACTAGCTCAACCGGTCTTTCAAGTAAACCCAAAACCCTTTTTGAACTTACTTGAAAAACCGGTTGGGTTATAATAACTACCCACCGAGTCACCATTTCTTAGGTGGTCGGTTTGTCGTCTACACCCAAGTTAAGGACCTAACGCTTCTAGGAGGTCTCTTCCTTTTCCGTTGGGTGAGGTCATAAGAACGGACCCTTTAGGGTACCTGTTTCCTCAGACCACCCGATATCAGGTACCCCAGCGTTTCTCAACCTGTGCTGACTCGTTGATTTATTGTCGTAATAACTATCGATTGCACATCCGCACTGAGACGGTGGAACCGATCTAAAGGACTAGAGACTCGGTCACTGGACACTCTACCGTGACACCACTAGGGGATAACCCAACGACACTCGTATTCCTTAAGGGACCCACACTGGGGGTAGTGACACGACCCGATCTCTCCCGTGAACGATCTACAATCCCGTCACGACGGAGTCTGATTCGACCTTCCTCTTTCCTCTGACTCCGGAGAGAAAGTCTGTGGTAAAAAGTGAATACAGAAAAGGACTAGTAAAGTCTTACTAGTACCCGACCTTAACCTACTCCCTCAGTGAACTTGACGGTCTATCAAGAAACGGAGAGAGGGACTGAAGGGGAAGAAGGGGGAGGTCAGGAACCGTCATTTAGTTCCGGGACTCAACGGTGTCCCTTTACTCGTCGACTCCGGTAAAAAAAAAAATTAGCTCACTATAAACCAAGTCCACTATTTTGACTGAGAGGGGAGGGTGGTGGGTTTTCGATCTGGTTTGGTTACCCTTTTATTTTTTCAAAAGCATTCTTTTGTTGTTCTGAGCCTGAAGGAATCATCAGGTCACCGATTCTGAGACACGAGGGTTACGTTCCTCGGGTCCAAACTAGGGACCAGTCCCTTGATCTAGGGTGTACGAACGTCGTTTCTCAAGGGTACGCGACGATTTCTAGGACACACGGTGTTCCTTCTGGGTCACGTCGGTTTATTTATTTTTGAAATTTTCTTTCTTTGGTTATAAATACTTTCTTTCTTTCTTTTGTTCTGAGACTGTCTTAGCAGGTCTATTTTCTCGGAGCCCAGAAACCCCCGAAGGGTCCACCGCGTCATCATTTCTTAGGCGGACGGTCGCGTTTTCTGTTTTCTCTTCACACAAACTCGGGACCCAACCCTTCTATGGGACCTCCTCCTTTACCGTTGGGTGAGGTCACAAGAACGGACCTCGTAGGATCCCTGTCTCCTCAGGCTACCCATAGGTGCCCCAACGTTTCTCAGTCTGTACTGACTCGTGGCGCACCTATATCCTAATTCACCCCCTTATGAAGTCCAATCCGGTTTATTCTACCTGTAAAGGACTTTGGTGTTACGAGAAAGGTAATCAGGTTGAAGTGGAGATAGAGGAGGGGACACAGTCGGAAGACGGACGTAGACAAGTCTGTGATATCATTGAGGGACCTGGAGTCCTGAGACGACGGTACCGGAGACAGACCTTTTCTAGGGGTGGTAGACGACGGACCCTACTCGTCCAGGTCTCTAATATTCTCTGAGTGGACCCTGTAAACGTCTGTGCAGAAGCCAAGGGACCAATTCCTTTTTCTTCCCCATTCTACTAATAGAGTGGTACCGGTTGTTAAGGTTTGTACTAAAGACGAAGTGAGAGGACAAATAAATCCTAATATTCAAAAAAGATCACACCGATACTGATAAAAAAAGTTTCGTTTGTTCTTGATGTAGTTGCAAAAATTTTTATGTAGTATCCACAAACCACCAGGTCACATATGCTGGCGTGTGACGGTTACGTCTCCCGGTCCCAAACTAGGAACTAGTCCCTTGATCTAGGATTTACGATTTTGATAATTATTTTCTAGGGTGTACGACGTTGATTTTGGGTCGCGTCGGTTTATTTATTTATAAACCTTTTTTATGTAGTATTATTTCATTTGAACATTTTACTGTCACGTATTATTACTAACTGTGACTTTTCTTCTAATTAAATGATTTTGTGTTCGATATTTCGTATTATATAAATGTAAAATATCAAAATTATTAATAATAATTTTCAATTTTTAATGTCAACTAAATGTTATAACACAATCTAAGTCTACATATCATTTCACTAAGTCAAAAATATGTACATTTATATATATATACATTTATATACCCCGAAGGGACCACCGAGTCTACTATTTCTTTGACGAACGTTACGTCCTCTAGGTCCAAACTAAGGACCCAGTCCTTCTAGGCGATCTCCTCCTTTACTGTTGGGTGAGATCATAAGAACGGACCCTTTAAGGTACCTGTCTCCTCGGACCACCCGATGTCAGGTACCCCAGGGTTTCTCAGTCTACACTGACTCCCTTATTGTGTATATGTATATATACATTTACATATATATGTACATATACATTTATTTATAAAGTCTAAGAAAAGGAAATATCTATTAATGTTCTATAACTTATATCACGATACGTTATTCATCGTAAATTGAGAACTCTTGACTCCACTCCAGAAGAAAGGGTGGGAAGAAGTGTAGTGAAATTTTTCGTAACGTTTATGTCTGCACCCACTTGCACCCAATCATGCCGGTGGACGTCATCCTAGGTTTACCCACCCCCGAGTGTTCCTCCCCCGGTTCCTATTTGGTGACGGACATCATCAAAACTGGGCCCGAAGGGCCCGAGACCACGGGCCCGGTGTCGGCCCGGGGCGGGACGAGGGTAGGGGTAGGACGACGACGACGACGACGACGACTCACCGAAGTCAGCACAGGTTGAGACACGCTGGGGTGTCTGCCGTCGGGTGGTCCGAGGGGGCAGGGACCCTAAGAGGTCCGTTCTTGTGACCTCACCCAACGCTAAACGAAGGGGTAGGATCCGCAAACATTATTCGGGTCCGGACGCCCGAAACGCCCACCTTGTGGGGTGGTGACGGCGACGGCGAAGCCCCTACCCCGATACGGAAGGATTTTTGAAGGGCCCTACACCTTTCTCTTCCCCAAAAGGGACGCAAGAGAGAGGTCCTTTCTGTATCCGTCACGGACCGGGACGCCACGTCGAGTTTCAAGGTCTTTAGGCTTGGCTTGACAGGCGTTCCCGACGGATTCCGTTTCGCGACGTTTTTAGCCCGACTCAGAAGGGCGCGCTAAGGGGTCCTGAATGCCGCCATCGTCTACGTACACTACTGGTTACTCTCCTCTTCCTGCCGCGTCCAGGGCCGGTCCCCTCGGGTCTACATCTATAGCGTCCGCTTCCGGTCGGGCGAGCACAGGTGACTGCTGTGTCTTCTGCGCCTGTAAATCCTGTGCCGGGCCCTCGGGGGTGGGGTGGGACCCCTGGGGGGGGGGGTGGTTGGGATAGGGTGGGGCAACCACGCCCGTGCAGGGAAAGGGGCAAGGCCGAAAGCAAAGGGGTGGCGAACCCGACGATCCTTCTAGTCGCACCGGGGCCGCTCCCGGAAACGGCGCGGGCGGAGTGGACACGACGGGCGGCTCCCGGCCGTGTGGAGACTCGCGCCTCTCTGTCTGGATCAGACGCCGCGCTACCACCCGCGCGCGCACCTACCGGCGTAGCGGCCGCACCACCACCCGAAGCGACGCCCTTGTTGCCTCTCACCAATCCCCGGCGCGACCTCGACACGGGCGCTTGGGAAGGGTGGAGAGGCGGTCGGAAACGATTCTCCCGTGAGGGAGGCCTAATCGGCGACCTCCTCGGCATCTCCGAGTCGCCTCGAGCCGCGAGTCGCGTCCCTCTACGACTTTCTGGTGGACCAGCAGACTCATGTGACCCACGGAACCTGTACTTGTGTCTCCGGGCACGGGGAGGCGGGTCGGAGAGAGGTCCCGGGGTGGTCTTTGGAGCTCCCGAACCTCCTCCGTCCCCACCCTCCCACCCTATGGCCGGAAGATGACTGGTCGTCTCCCTTCGAGTCTATTAACTTCACGTTATTGAACGGGTCCTAGTATGATCGAGCCTTGAGCTCGGGTCTAGTTGGCCTGGATTTTTCAGTGGAACTTAATGATGGGTCAGCGTGGGATCGGAGTCAAAAGAGGAGACACTTAACCCTTGTCATAGATTCATCGGGGGTCTCCGAGCTTGTGGTTCTCTGAGCTTTCATCGCCACAGGGACACTTTTTGCCTGAGTCTGCGCTTGGGGTTTCGGCTGGGCCCCGCGGCTTGGACCGTTCTTCTGTCCGTGCTTCAATGACTTCATGTCCTGGCTCAACGAGTTCTGGCTCGTTTTTATCATCGGAACCAGGAGGACCGCCTTCAAAGAGTCCCACTCGACCTTAAACCTCGGCCACTGGGACCGCGGCCTTTACACCAGCCCCAGGTCAGGGACCCGATCGAACTGGGCAACCCTGCTCTCTATGTAATCCTTCCACCCAGACCCCAGCAGGGGCCCATAGACCGCCTCGGTCCTCGTGGGACTGCGGTACGGCCTGACGTGGTGGAGCGTAACGTCGAGGTGCCAGAGCGGGTCAGACCAGAGGAAGACGCAGCCGCTGTAGGCCTTGCTCTCGCTGGGATCCTGGAACCCCCGTAGACGTCCTGTGCCCATCGCTCTGAATCGACCCTCGGGCCGCGGCTGGGGGGGTGGAGGGGATCAGGGTACGGTCGGGGCGGGGGCGGAGGGGGTCCCCAGCGGTTGAGTGGCTCGTCGACGTCCCGGTCGCCGTCCTAGTCCCGCCAGTTCTCACTCCGGTACCGCGCGAGGGGCGGCGCCTTTGAGGCTCCGCGCGTCGTCGGCCACCTAGTGGCTGCCCGCCCGCTTCAAAGCGGGAAGCTGGCCGGAGGCTCGGGCTAAAGCTTAAGTCTCCTACACTACAGTGAACTTCGGGGCGCCTCTTCTCTCAGCGGGAGGAAAAGCGCCAACAGTGGGAGGTCGGGCCTCTCCCCACCTCCACACCCCCAGGCACTTACCCCCGGCAGCTCCGTTAGACCGGTCCACCTCTTGTTCCTGTTCCTACCAACCTGCACCGGGAACCTTCCCGATCGAACACCCACACTGCCTCCGTCTATTCTCTAAAGATCTTCCCTCCCACTCGCTCGTCCTTCCTCTCTCTTTACAGGTGAAGGAAACTGGAGTAAGTCTCACCGGGACCGTGACTGTTGAACCCCGAAATCCAGGGCCGCTTCACCCGGGACTTCCGACTCTGATTCTCCTCAATCACTGACCGGGTGCAGACCCCCTGAGCCTGTCCCCGCAGGCCCACGGGTGTCTCCTTTTTTGGAAGAAGGAAGGTAACTCCTCTGAAGGTGGTCAGTCGGCCAGTTCGTCACACACTCCAAACACTAAAAGACGAAGAGTAGGAGAAAGGAGTCGTCAATTTGGACCGGTGGTGTCGGAGTAAGGAAGCTCCGGTGACGTCGTCGGAGGTGTGATCGAGGACAAGGCCGGTCAGGGGTTGGTGTGACGACACTTGTCATAAGAGGTTTTCCCTTACACTATCACAGTGAGAACTTCGGAGGACCACTGGACGTCCAGACTCTCCTTCGAGACGCACCTTCGAGTCGGGACGGAACCGAACCTCGGAGACTCTCGACCAAGACGGGTCGGAGGAAGGGTCCGGGGACAGGACCAGAAAGGATAAGTGGGGGTGATGTACGGGTATCCCATTAGAATACCACGCGAGTCAGTATAGACTGAGAAACGCTGGGGTACCTGACATTGGACGGTCCGAGGAGACAGGCACCGTAAAAGTCCGTTCTTATGACGGTCACCCCAACGGTAAAGGAGGACGTCCCCTTAGAAGGGTTCAGTCCCTAGTTTGGGCACAGAGATCACAGAGGACACGACCGTCCGTCTAAGAAATGGTGATCGTGGTGACTACTAGACTTGACACGCGAGGGGTACGACCTTACGCGAAGACAAAGTCGGGGACCGGTCGAGGGTTCGGAACCATAGACTTAGAGTAAGAAGACCGAGACCCACGAACCGTCCGTGTACACAGTCGGACCCGCCTCTGCAAAGAAGGACAGACTTGGACTATGTGTGAACCGGGGAAGGAAAAAACAGACGACGACAGGACTTTGGAAGGTGGGGTATCACCCAGGGGAGAGAGTAAAGAAGGGCGAAACGTAGGGTATCACTCACGTCGCTACGGGTTTGAAAAACTGTAGTCCCTGGTCAAATCACCTTCTGTTGAAAAGGTGGCTGACCTCCGTCCCCTACCAAACCACTACTAAGTTCGTGTAAAATAAATAACACGTGAAATAATAATAATAATGTAGTCGAGGTGAAGGCTAGTAGTCCGCAATCTTGGGTCCCCAACCCCTGGGGACGGTGTCACGGACGGGGAGTACGACGACGGGGAACAAAGATCTCTGTTTGGTGGACCACAATAGACAAGGTACACGGACGGGGTAGGTACTCAAGACGGTCCACCACTCCGGATACAGGGGCTGTCGGAGGGTCTACAGTGTACAGTATAGTGCCGTCCGACTCGACACAAACGTTTTGACGTTTTGAGGGAAGTACCTCAGACTCGAACTCAGAACCTACCCCTAAAAAAAAAAAATTTGAAACTACAGTTGTGAGAGGGAGTGGGGAGATGGGTTCCGCAGGCTCCATGAATGAGATTGTGTGTGGTAAATTGCAATATATAAATCTCTATAAGAAATTCACAGAAAATTTAATGTTTTCAATATATAATAACTTTTTGAAGTCTGTTATGTTTTTTTCTCATACCCCTTCAAAGGGACAGAGTTGAGAGGAGGGTAGCAGGTAAGAGATCTCTTTTGGTGAATACACACGGGGAGTATATATCAGATACGTGTTTGTCTACGAATATGTAGTAAAATCTGTGTACCAACATGATATGTGTATAAAAAAAGCGTTGGACGTAAAAAATAGATTGTCATCTTCTCCCTTCGAAAAGTACAGTCGTGGACATCTACGTGGGTATGAAGATTTCTCGCATAAAATATACGAATCAACACAAACTGAGAAAAAAAACTGGGGTTCCCGACATCGGGTGGTCCAAGGAGACAGGTACCCTAAAGGGTCCGTCCTTATGACCTCACCCAACGGTAAAGGAAGAGGTCGTAAAATATACTCACAAGGTATTAAATCAAAGGGATAATTGTCTGTAAATTCCTCAAAGAGTTAAAAATTTTTTCGTGAAGAAATGAATAAACCAACACGACCCAGAATCAACGTCGTACACCCTAGATTAAGGGACTGGTCCCTACCTTGGGGTCCGAGGGACCTAACCCTCACACCTCAGTCGGTGACCTGGTGGTCCCTTCAGGGTCGTCAAAGAGTTCAAAACGTTAATGATCATTTCGACATCATCTAGGTCACGTAGATATAGTCACTCGTTAGTGAGTACAAGTACCTTGTAAAAGTTTACCTCCTGATCCCTTCAACTCCTTCCTTTTGGGAAACATTACTACCGATACTGACACCGTGTTCGTCACCAAGGGGACCGTATGGTTATGCACACACACAAACACAGGGACCGACGTATCTGTGTCTCGACACGGAATTGAGTGTACTCACTCCCAGTGTTCCTTTGTCGGTTCAGGTCTATCCGGGGACTGTTCCGTCAGGAGTAAAATTTATTAAAGGGTAAAACGAAGTAGAGACAAGGGTGACGTCCTCACAATTTACCGGGAAAACCGGTTTCCTACGGTAGTCCTCCCTCCACTTCTCCTACTGGCCGGTGCTTCCATGTGGAACGACCACCTCCTTCGTAACCTCCCTTCGGTCTCAGTTGGACGTCTATAAACCTAGAACCCCTGGTCCAAGTACTCCTACTGTTACGGGTCCAAGACCCCATATTTCGAACTTTTATCTTAGTAGGATAGGGTGAGAGGGCCTTCACTCGACATTGATCGCACCTCCAGAAGATCGGAACGATGAATCTTTTCACAGTTGGTTCCCCGACCGTCGGGGGAACACGTCTCGTACTGTCTCCTACCCCCCTACAGTCCCGTTGTACAGTTTGGGTGGCTCCTCCGAGACACTGGGGTTACAATAAAAAGTCTCTCGACCATCTAAAAGCCGTATTGGTGTCACTGTAGGCGGGACAGCGTCTGTCTTGTCTACGTTGACACGTGCAAGACCGCTACGAACAAACGACGTCCCGGTCCACACGTCTCCCGACCCACTCCTGACGGTCCACTCGAGGCGTAGGGTGTGACCGTGAGTGTACCCCATCTACTTCTTTACCCTCGTCGGAGTGAGAGTTTGAGGAATAAAAATTTGTGTGAGTCCCTCACTGTCCCATTGTCTCAGTGGTCAAAGACACTGTCTCTCCGACCGTGAGAAGGTCGCGAAGACCAGGGAAAGACACTTCTGGAACAGGACGAGTGGATCAGACACGAGGTAGGAAGGTCCCGAAAGGTACCAGGGAATCTTTTGTGGTCAAAAATACGACCAAATTTGTCCAGTGGTCGAAGATCCGGCTTAAATTCGTCCAGAAACGAAAGGAGTTCCATATACAATAAAAAAAGATTCTAAAAAAAAATTTACACCGGGTAACATTTTCAGAAATAACTTAAGCAATGTTATAACGGAGACAAAATACTAAACCAAAAAAAAAAAAAAAAAAACGACTACCCCATACATCTTAGAATTGAGGGAGTGGTCCTTAGCTTGGGTGTGTGGGACGTAACTTTCCGTTTTACTATTGGTCACTTGGTGGTCCCTTCAGACTTCCATATACAAGAATTTGGTGTCTTGATGAGTCGCCATTTCTGTGGTGAACGGTTCCTCCTCTATGTCCAAGTCAGGGACCCAGGCCTTCTAGGGAACCTCTTCCTTTACCGTTGGGTGAGGTCATAAAAACGGACCCTTTAGGATACCTATCTCCTCTGATCACTCGATGTCAGGTACCCTAGTGTTTTCTCAACCTGTGCTACCTCGTACGTGTGTGTATGTGTGTAATTAATTTCTGGATAAGTCTTACATATTGACCCACCCCATCACCATCCTTTAATCAGTCCCGGGACCCGGGGTCGAGGATTCTACGACTGGGTCCCGGTTGGACCTTAGTACCACAACCTTCAATCGACAACAGAGGGGAACGACCAGGTCCTCTATAATGGTAGAGGACCTTTTCTCAATCGAATGAACCCGGATCTTTCCGGAAACTTGAGATCTTAATAGTCCCGGAACGAAATAGAGTTAGTGTTTATGGACAATAAAGATAGAGTGAAGACGGTAACGGTGAAAAGAGATGGGAGTTGGGGGGTTCAAGTTGATCCGTTGGCAGTAGAGAATGGAACTGTAAACCGTCACCAGAAGATTGACTGGTGGGGTAAAGATGAGGCCAGAGAAGGTCACGAGGACCAGGGCAAGTCACTTTTAGAACACGACGATTAGGACACGAGGTAGGATGTTCCCGAAGGATGCCAGGGTCCCCCCTGTGACCCACTAGGACTTACAACGACCTCCGGGACATGTGAACCCAGACGTCGAGGTAGAAGTAGAAGAGGACAAACGGAATAAGTGTGGAGGATGCGAACCACAGAGAACCGAAGAGTTTCTCTGGAACGAGGAAAGGTGGAGTCACAGTAATTTGTACGATAAGGGAATCGGACCTAACAAGAGTCGAGACGACAGACGAATCATAGAAGAGAAGGAGTTCAGGGTCGGGTTCGTGGAGGAGGAAGACCCCGAGTCATGGAATGGGTGGGGAGGGGGACGAGGATCTTTCATACCTGGTATCCGAAGAACCACAGTGGACCTGGAACCCGTAAGGATCTGACTTCGTGAATGAGACGGGTCGTCACCAAATAAACAAGTAGGTCGAACTACTGGTCTTGGAACCAGGGAACTCCTTCTCTGGAGTAGAACAAGTACCAAAAATAGTACCACGGATTGTCCTGAACGATGTGTAAACCAGAAGTTTTTGGGACAAACCATTTTCGATTTACGTCCATTTTCATCTCATCTCGTCTGTTCTTCTACACCTCTATCAAGCAAAGTCTATTCTCACGAGTCCATTCCGAAATACTCCACCGACCGATATCTATTTCATTCTTATCCCTCTCTCCAATAAAAATTACTCCGTAAATTGTGTAAAGGGACCACCGTGTCCTCTGCTCTTAGACGACCGGTTACGTCCCCTGCGTCCAAACTAGGGACCAGACCCTTCTAAGGAGTACGAAGTCTTTTTGATTCAGACACACGACGTTGACGATTTCGGGCGCACAGATCTTGGGCACGAGACGTTATTCCCTTCGGTAGTGTTACTCTTCGGGTGCGCGACGTTGGTTCTATCTGCGGGGGGAACGGTGTTGATCTCTTTCGGGCGTGCGTCGTTACCTCTCGGTCGTGTTCGTTTTCAACTTATTTACTTATAATTTTTTTCTTCTTACTCCATGAACTGAGGATTAGTTCTACGACGATTATGGTACAAAATTATGCATCATTACCATACGAACTTCCCTCTTCCTCCTCTTCCTCCTTCCCCTTTTCTACCTGAGTAAGTTTTCGTTCCACTTACACAGGTGTCACATCCCCACTTCGTCCCGACTTTAGTCCTCGGTCCCCGAGACAAGAACTCGGACACAGAACTCCCAGGTAGAACTTCGTCACCGTGACTCCCAAACTGAAGAAGTCGATTGTCCCAGGGTTTCACGAAGTAGATACCTCTCTCCGACTTCGGTCCGAGAGATAAACTTTGTCCCCCAACCCAGTCCTAAGGAGTCACTTTCCGACCTCTTTCGACACGTAAAAAGGTATCAGTACCGAGTATACCCCGACACAGGGATGTCACTACCGTCCCGCCCGGTCTCTGACGTCAGTGGACTAGAGGTCGCAGTGGTGGCTTGTCTCGGGTCTCGGTGGTCTTATTCCGGACCAAGACTGACAACGGGACTTTTTTGATCCTCCTACCTCATATTTCTCTCTCTCTCAAAACGAAAAACAAAAACATTTGAAAGTAACACAGTGACTTGAAATAATGGTCACAGTGGTAAAGACGGATGTAGACGACTCTTTTCCTCTTTGACTGTAAATGACTCGTGGGAGTCACCAGATCTTGAACCGTCCTGAATAAGATTTAGAGTACCCGGGAGACTTCACCCAAATCAAGAGGGAAAAAAGTCTCTTTCTTTGACTCCAAGTCTCTACACTCTTATTGAATGGGTGCCAGCGTGTTGATCATTCACCACCTCTACTCTACCTTTGGGTCGGACCGAGGATTGACTAGGAAATCAGGGTGTAAAGGAGAGAGAGAGGGAGAGGTTTTTCTCTCTACAAATTTCAGGGGTAAGTTCCACTCTAATATCTGTGTGACTTTTAAGTTTTATGTACATTTCTTTTGAATGATTTTAACCCTACCCTCAAGTGAAGTCTTCTCTATGTTTAATGTCTCGTTAGACTTTTCTCAAATTTTGTCTCTTTTTCTTCCACATCTTTTGCGTCTTTAATTTGTTCTTGTTGACTTATACTATTTATGACTCTTATGACCTTTATTTTAGATATATATCAAACCTATATTTGATCCTATGTGGGATGTGACCTGTATCAACTTCCTTATTAATCATTTTACCTTTGATCGTGACGCCTTGATTGTCTAACGTTACGCTCTTCTATGTCTTTGTCAAACTTTTCGACGAGTCTACACCTGCTCGTGACTCTTTATAAATTATCTTAAAGTCTTTCTTCTCTTATTTCTCTCACACCTCTTCCTTGTGACCTTCTCTAGAACCGACTTCTAAAAGGTGTTAATTTTCTGTGTTCGCGAGCCTAGTTTTCCCGAGGGTCTTACGGTTTGTCTTATTCATTTTTCTCCAAGTAGACACTTGTATGGTTCAACTTGGTGTTCTGAAGTCTTCGTGTCTCTCCTTCCGTCGGGTCCTCCAGTCTTCTTCAACTCTATTATAAATTTTATGGGAACCCGCTTGGAAGTCAGTGTCGAACGTACCCCACTTCTCTCATTCTTGGACTAGACACTGCCCTTTTTGGGTGTGCAGACAACTGTTGAATATTACTACGACACAGTAAGAGAACCACGTCTGTGTGCGAACGACATTTCAACCCCCGGTCGAACGATGTCTAGAAATTACAGTTCTTGTAAGTTTGCCTTCGTAGGACTTACGTTGACCTCTCCGTCCTAAACTCAGACTCTCTCCCTGGTCCCGACCCTTGGGTCGGACCCGTTCCGACAGAAGTAGATTCAAAACTCTCACCCAGACTAACGTTTCCGTCCGTCTCGCCTTTCCTCTTCGTTTCCTCGTATAACTTGGAAATCCCTTCCGTGTAAAAATTCCTCTCCCTTCTTTTGTAACCGTCATTAAGTCCACCACATCCCTGAAGTCCTACCCCGAACTCTCCACCGTTAGGAAATACCTCTCCACCGACGACACCTAAACCCGATATTTCCTCGAAACCCTCCTGTACCTTCGAACCCTGCTGAACTTACGTCGGAGACCGTCCTTCTCTAACATTCGGACACAAGTTGTGGACCGGGTGATTCCTGTAGCTGAGGGTGCACAAACAGTCTCCTTCTGAGGGTCCATTTCTCCCTCCACCCCCGTCCTCCCATCCGACCTCTCGCAATCCCTCGATCTCCTTATAACCTACTCCACTACAACTACAGACCTAAAGTAAATAACAAGTAAGTGAATTTACACAGAAGGTAAGTGGGAAATTAAAATTTCTTTCGTAAACTTGTGTCTTTTTATCTAGTTTATTATATTTTTGTGGGTATCCGAGGGGTCTTTCGTGGACAGTTTTGATTACACAATCGTAAAACAGTGTAAACGAAGTCTACTTGTAATGTCTATTTTAACGTGTAGGAGTTTATGGAACGGAGGACAGGTCTTCGTCGTAGACCCCAGATAGTCAATACTTTAAACCTACAATGTAAAGGTCAATACAAGGACCTAAACAGACAAAGAGGGAAATTGAGACAGGTAAAAAACGGATAGTGTAAAACTTCGAAACAACAACCCATGTTTTTAATTTTGGGCGAATGAGGAACCTTCCTTTCAGTACTGGTTGGATCTGTCGTACAACTTTTCGTCTCTGTAATGAAACGGTTGTTTCCAGGCAGATCAGTTCCGATACCAAAAAGGACACCAGTACATACCTACACTCTCACCCTGATACTTCCTTAGACTCGTGACTTCTTAACTACGAAAACTTGACACCACAACCTCTTCTGAGAACTCTCAGGGAACCTGACGTTCCTCTAGGTTGGTCCGGTAAGATGTCTAGTCAGGACCCACAAGAAACCTTCCTTACTACGATTTCGACTTTGAGGTCATGAAACCGGTGGAGCACTCTTCTC
Source organism: Capra ibex (assembly GCA_006410555.1). Taxonomy (NCBI): domain Eukaryota; kingdom Metazoa; phylum Chordata; class Mammalia; order Artiodactyla; family Bovidae; genus Capra; species Capra ibex. Next base: position 35,238,112 of record SJYO01040405.1, on the reverse strand, counting down.
AACTGAGTAACCTTTTCTGAGACTACGACCCTCCCTAACCCCCGTCCTCCTCTTCCCCTGCTGTCTCCTACTCTACCGATCTACCGTAGTGACTGAGCTACCTGCACTCAGACTCATTTGAGGCCCTCAACCACTATCTGTCCCTCCGGACCGCACGACGCTAAGTACCCCAGCGTTTCTCAGCCTGTGCTGACTCGCTGACTTACTTGACTTGACTGTGTGTGTAAATCCTAACATGACAAAAGAACCGTCTAACTGGGAAAATAGTAATGTTTTACAGGGAGAAATAGAAACCACTATGGAACAAAACTTTAGATCACACTATAATGTGCCGGTAAGGACGCGAGAATACAAAAGACAAAACAAAATAAAACAGAAATCAAAAATTAACCTCCTATTAACTAAATGTCACAACACAACCAAAGACGACATGTTACACTTGGTTGGTACTCATATACATAGGGGGACAGACCAAAGACAACTTAAAAAATCAAAAACTCCTTGGAGGACTGACAAAGGTATCACCGACGTGGTCAAAAGTAAGAGTGGGTGTCTCATATGTGTATTAAAATTCCCCCGACAAAAGGTCTAGGAGTTTCGGACAAATAGGAAAAAGGACTCTACCTAGACGGGTTCTTGTTTATCGAAACAGATCAAAAGTGTCTAAGAGAAAGAGGTGAGGTGGAAAGTGCTAACGAGAAAAAAGGACGAAATTTTGTTTTGTCGTCTGGAGGGTTGGAGGACATAGAATGACACCACGTTTCCTTTCTCTATGTACGTGGGTATACGGTTGTTTATAAAAAGTAAATTACAGACAAACGAATCTTTAACTGTTTCTTACGTAAAGAAAACTCTTCTCAGAGACTCTACGACCTTTTGTCCTGTAACCCGTCTTTACGACCTCCGACTCGAGGAAATACCGGTAGAGGACTCGAAGTAGTGAGATGGTTGGAGAGATGACATCTCGACCTCAAGTCTCCCTCTGCCATAATACCCTACGTGTAATTGTACAAGTAACCTCTTGAAGGGACCACTACGACTCCCATTCTTAGACGGACGGTTACGTCCCCCGTGTCCAAGCTAGGGACTAGACCCTCCTAAGGTGTACGGTGTCTCGTTGATTCGGTCCCTGGTGTTACCGACTCGGGTACGATATGTCGGACTCTCGGTGGTGACGACTTTGGGCTCGTAGATCTCGGAGACGAGGTGTTGTCTTCTTCGGTAGCGTTACGCCTCGGGCTCGTGCCGGTACTTCACATCGGAGACGAGTCGCGTTGATCTCTCTCGGGCGCGTCGTCACTTCTATGTCGCGTTGGTTTTTATGTGTTTAGTTAATGAATTAAATTTTTTGTACGAGGAAGCTTAACGTTTTCCTTAGTCTGAAGAAAAAATTGTCTTCCATTCGAACTAAACGATCAACCAAACTGTAACTTCGGACACGGTTACTCCTATCAACCGTCAACAACAAAAAAAAAACAGATACTTAGTTTACTCTCTTTGGAAATCTAGGTTTCAAAACCACTTTTGTTTCACCTTTCGGAAACTATTCTATTTTTATCAAAAAACCATTTAAACGTACCATTAATTTTTATAAATATAAAGGGGTTGGCAAAGATTCAAGTAGCCCCATCCGTTGATGAAAAGTCACTCTCTTCCTGTCACCGAAACAGTTATCGATGAACTCTCCGATATCATATTTCGGATAAAGTCACTGAGGTCTTTGACTCTTCACTTATTCAGATTTCTAGTACTAGTTAAATGCACATCCAGACACGAAGGACTCAGAAACTAAGGTTTTGTTAACTTTCTCCTGGACGATCTTAACCATTCACAATATCTAACTGAATACAAGGGACAAGGGAGGGGTGATGGGTGTTTTTTAAATGTATACTCACTTCAGGATTAGGGGTCATGGAGACTTCAACCAGAAAAAACCTCTATTCCAAAATTGTCTCCATTAGTTCAATTACCCAAAGGGACCACCGAGTCTGTCATTTCTTAGGTGGACGTCACACCCTCTGGACCCAATCCTTCTAGGGGACCTCCTCCCGTACCGTTGGGTGACGTCAAAAGAACGAATCTCTTAGGGTACCTGTCTCCTTGGATTCACCCGACGCCAGGTACCCCAACGTCTCAGCCCGTGTTGATTCACTTATTCGTGATTAGTTCAATTACCCGAAGGTTCCTCCGTGATCACCATTCCTGAGACGGACGGTGACGTCCTGTATGTTCTAACCCAAACTAGGGACACAACCCTTCTAAGGGACCTCATCCTTTACCGTTGGACGATGTCATAAGAATGGACCTTTTAAGGTACCCGTCTCCTCGGACCACTCGATGTCAGGGACCCCGGCGTTTCTCAACCCGTACTGACTCACTGACTCGTGTATGTGTTAATTCAATTATACTCCAGTGATCCTCCCCAGAAACCTCTTCCGTTACCGTGGGGTGAGGTCATGAGAACGAACCTTTTAGGGTACTTGCTTCCTCGGACCACCCGACGTCAGGTACCCCGGCGACTCTCAGTCTGTGCTGACTCGCTGAAGTGAAAGTGAAAAGTTAAAGTACGTAACCTCTTCCTTTACCGTTGGGTGAGGTCACAAGAACGGACCTCCTAGGGTTCCTGCCCCTTCGGACCACCCGACGGCAGATACCCCAGCGTGTCTCAGCCTTTGCTGACTTCACTGAATCGTCGTCGTCGTCGTCGTCGTCGTTGTCCTTCCCAGAATTAGGTTAAATTGACCACAGGAATTTTTGCCCCTTTAAACCTATGTCCGTGTGTCGGTCCCTCTGGTAGTTCACCTTTATTTCTGTATCTACCCTACCGAGAAGATGTACAATTCCTTGGGGCTTCTGTCGGCCGTTGGGTGATCTTTGGTCCTTTCTCAGTACCTTGTCTAGAAGGAAAGTTGCAAGTCTTCCTTGATTACATCGGTCGGAGAGTTAGGACGCAAAGATCGAAGGTCTTGACACTCTATTGTGTAAAGACAACAAATTCGATGAATCAAACACCATGAAACAATCAACGTTTGAATACTTCGTTGATTATCGAGTAATTTTGATTTAAAACTACTATATAGTGATAATGCCCCAATAACAACCAAAGGAAACCGGTTTTAAAAAACCTTTTTCACTTTTTTGAATTACTGAGACGACATTGTTTCACAATCAGTCAGTCAGTACAGGCTGACGTTGGGGTACCTGACATCGGACGGTTCGAGGAGACAGGTACCTTAAGAGGTCCGTTCTTATGACCCCACCCAACGGTAAGGGAAGAGGTCCCCTAGAAGGGTTGGGTTCCTAGTTTGGACCCAGAGGACGTACCATCCACCTGAGAAATGGTAGACTCGGTGGTCCCTTCGGACAACATTGTTTTGGTTGACAAATAAACACCCTTGTTTTAAAGAGTCACGAATGTGACACACTTTTTTGTTTTGTTTTCTTTTGATTAACTACGACTTAGGACAGAGTAAGATTGTTATCCAGTACAATAGGGTACCCAAGTATTTGATTAACCTGGGATAAGTAGAGTAATTCTCGACTTAAAGGGGAGGTTAAATGAAAATTTATTTCGAATAATAAAACTCTACTAATATCTAACTGTAACATTAACATTGTTTATTATATCTGTCTAGAATACATAGGAGGTGGATAACCATTGTAAAACATATTGAAATATCATGAAATAGTGGTATCCAATGAAAAATACAAATTATTAATAAGAAATTATTAAATTTGAAAATATTAAATATTAATATTAATTATTAAATATTGTTTAATAAACATTAAAAAATAAAAATTCATTAACACATGATACAACGTTACCACCGTATTAGATTTAAGAATCATGAATCCTTAAATACCAAGATCTTTAAATTTTGAAGTTAAGCAAACGAAAACACCCCCGTCTGTTCATACTAGTTATTTTCAAGAAGTTCGTATTCTTGTATAGTCTTATTTACAGGTACCTTCTTCACCCTATCTTAAACATTCAAACTCCCCCCTTTTTTTTTACTACCTTTTAAAGGTCTTAAATTTCTTGAACAAGAATATAAAAGTTTTACCCACTAATGACTTTATTTTAACTATATATTAAACAAGATAATCCTTGTTTTTCCCACTACATTTCAAAATAAAATTTCATAAATAGCCCTTAAGGGACCGTCAAGTCACCCATCCTGAGGACCGAAAGTGACAGTTCCCACTCTCAAGTTACTCCTTGATTCTAAGGTTTCGGACACACCGGGGGGGGGTTTTTTTTAGTTATAAATAAATGTTATGCAACCTTTAATACATGAAATGTTCATAAATACTACCTTTCACAAACTATAGTTCAATTTTGACTCACTTCTTCATATGGTATAAGTGTCGTCATAATAAGTGTTATCGATTTTACACCTTCACTGGATCTACAGGTGACTACCCACCTACCTATTCGTTTTACATCGTATATGTATGTTACCTTATAATACGTTGGAATTTGACCTTCCTTTAAACTGTATATGATGTCGTACCTATTTGGAATTCCTACAATACGATTCACTTTATTCCGGTAGTGTTTTTCTGTTTATGACGTACGAAATGAATCCCGATGGGACCACCGAATCTACCATTTCTTAGACGGACGTCACGTCCTCTGGTGTTTCATGGACCTCGTCAGTGTTAGTCTCTGTCTTTCATCTTACCACCAACAATCCCCGACCCCCCTTCCCCTTTCCCCTCAATAACAAATTTCCCATGTCTCAAAGTCAAAACGTTTTACTTTTGAAGACTTCCACCTACCACCACTACCGACGTGTTCTTACATGAAGTGTGACGTACAACTTGACATGTGAATTTTTACCAATCCTCCCATCTATAATGCAAGGCACATAAAATGATGTTTAAAAAAAAAAAGTACTCACCTCGTGTATCAGAAAGTATAAACCCCCCTATGTTCTCTTCATCAGTTAGACTAAAACCATAACTTGTAGACCACTACAGGTACACATCTCAGAAGAGAACACAACAACCTTCTCCCACAAACGATACTGGTCACGGAAGAGAACCGTTTTGAGATAATGGGAAACGGGACGAAGTAAGACATGAGGTTCCGGTTTAAACGGACAATCAGGTCCGAAAACGTAAGGTCAGACGAGATTACTTTTCCTATAGAAAACCCCCACAATCAAAATCTTCCAGAATATTCAGAAGTATCTTAGCAAGTTGAAGTGGCAAGTTGAAGTCGAAGAAGTCGAAATGACCAACCCCGTATCTGAACCTAATGACACTATGACTTACCAAACGGAACCTTTGCTTGTCTCTAGTAGACAGCAAAAACTCTGACGTAGGTTCATGACGTAAAGCCTAAGAAAACAACTGCTAATCCCTATAAGGTAAACAAAATTCCCTAAGAACGAGTGTTATTATTTATAGTACAAGTAGACTCAATTTAAGTGGGTAAGGCTAGGTAAAATCAAACGACCAAGGATTTTACAATTACAAGTGAGAACGGTAGAGGACAAACTGGTGAAGGTTAAACGGAACTAAACACCTGGATTATCAGGTCCAAGGATACATTATAACGAGAAATGTCGTGACCTGAAATGAAGGTAGTGGTCAGTGTAGGTGTTGACCCATAACAAAAACGAAACCGAGACAGAGAAGTAAGAAAGACGTCAATAAAGAGGTGACTAGAGGTCATCGTATAACCCGGGGATGGTTGGACCTTTCAAGTAGAAAGTCTCAGTATAGAAAAAAACGGAAAAGTATGACAAGTACCCCAAGAGTTCCGTTCTTATGACTTCACCAAACGGTAAGGGAAGAGGTCACCCGGTGCAAAGCAGTCTTGAGAGGTGGTACTGGACAGGTAGAACCGACCGACATGTACCGTACCGAGTATCAAAGTAACTCAATCTGTTCTGATACCAGGTACACTAGTCTGACCAATGAAAAGACACTGACACCAAAAGTAAGACAGACGGGAGACTACCTCTTCCTATTCTCCGAATACCTTCTAAGGACCACCCTTTCTGACTGACTACCCCTTTGACCCAGAATAAGACTATCCACCCCGGTACGAGTCACTTAGAAATTAGGTGATCTTAGAATTTAACTTAGAATTTGAAATTTAATTTCCAATTGTCTTAGAAATTAAGACAACTACCCGTCCCGACACAAGGGAGACAATAAACTGGACTCCGGTTTGATAGCAACCTCCATTACTTCTATTACCGCTGGAGCAAGTTTTCCAGGGCGCGTACGTGACGACGTGAGTCCCGGGGGTCGGGACGTCGTCCGGTGACGTCTGGGTGCGGAGGAGGCCTCCGAGGACCTGTCAGTACCCGTTCAGACCCAGTCAGAGAACACCCCAGTGACGAGGAAAGAGGACCCAGGACCACGTGTGTCCAAAAACAAACACGGGAGGTTCTCAGACAAAGGGGTCAGGACACATTCAAGACCACCGAGACACCACCACAATTACCGCTGGATGAGATTCTTCCGATACGGTATGGGTCCAGATGACGTGGGTCTTCAGGAACGGGGACATCACCAGGTGACGACTGGGTATAGAGACGTCCTCTGTGAGTTTGTGGTAAGACAGAGTCAGAGACACCCGAGAGACCCAGGACCACGTATGTTCCAAACAAAGTCGGGAGACTCGTAGAGTTCACCCATACCCCAAACTAAGATTTGTACTAAAGTGGGGAGGATGACGGAAAGACCCCGAAGAAACGGGAACCTGTACCCCATAGAGGAGTTTCAGTGAGGTCGTGACGTGTCGACGGTGAGGTCAACCACTATCTATAGGGGTTCTTTTTCTGAGATGTGTACCTGTAGTGGTCTACCAGTTAAGACTTTAGTCTAACTAACATAAACAACATCGGTTTCTACCTCTTCGAGATATGTCAGTCGTTTTTGTTCTGACCCGCGACTGACACCGAGTCTAGTACTTGAGGAATAACGGCTTAAGTCTGAATTTAACTTCTTTCCCTTTTCGTGATCTGGTAAGTCCACACTGGATTTATTTTAGGGAATACTAATATGTCACCTTCACTGTTTATCAAAGTTCCCTAATCTAGACTATCTGTCTCACGGACTTCTTGATACCTACCTCCAAACACTGAAACATGTCCTCCCTCACTAGTTCTGGTAGGGGTTCTTTTTCTTTAAGTTTTTCCGTTTTACCAACAGACTCCTCCGAATGTCTATCGACACTTTTCTTCTCTTCACTTTCCGTTTCCTCTTTTCCTTTCTATATGGACAAACTTCCGTCTTAATGTTTATTATCGTTCCTCTCTATTCTTTCGGAAGGAGTCACTAGTTACGTTTCTTTGTCTCCTTTTGTAGTCTTACCCTTTCTGATCTCGAGAGAAGTTCTTTTAATCTCTGTGGTTCCCTTATAAAGTACGTTTCTACTTGTGTTATTTCCTGTCTTTACCATACCTGAATTGTCTTCGTCTTCTATAATTCTCCACCATTCTTATGTGTCTTCTCGATATGTTTTTTCTAGAAGTACTGGGTCTATTGGTGCTACCACGCTGCTGATTGTGTCTCGGTCTGTAAGACCCTACACTTCAGTTCACCGGAATCCTTCGTAGTAATGCTTGTTTCGATCACCTCCACTACCTTAAGGTCAACTCGATAAAGTTTAGGATTTTCTACTACGACACTTTCACGACGTGAGTTATACGGTCGTTTAAACCTTTTGAGTCGTCACCGGTGTCCTGACCTTTTCCAGTCAAAAGTAAGGTTAGGGTTTCTTTCCGTTACGGTTTCTTACGAGTTTGATGGTGTGTTAACGTGAGTAGAGTGTGCGATCATTTCATTACGAGTTTTAAGAGGTTCGGTCCGAAGTTGTCATCCACTTGACACTTAAAGGTCTATAAGTTCGACCTAAATCTTTTCCGTCTCCTTGGTCTCTAGTTTAACGGTTGTAGGCGACCTAGGACCTTTTTAGTTCTCTCAAGGTCTTTTTGTAGATGAAGACGAAATAACTGATACGGTTTCGGAAACTGACACACCTAGTGTTGTTTGACACCTTTTAAGAATTTCTCTACCCTTAGGGTCTGGTGGACTGGACGGAGGACTCTTTAGACATACGTCCAGTTCTTCGTTGTCAATCNTAGAGTGTGCGACTATTTCATTACGAGTTTTAAGAGGTTCGGTCCGAAGTTGTCATCCACTTGATACTTAAAGGTCTATAAGTTCGACCTAAATCTTTTCCGTCTCCTTGGTCTCTAGTTTAACGGTTGTAGGCGACCTAGTACCTTTTTAGTTCTCTCAAGGTCTTTTTGTAGATGAAGACGAAATAACTGATACGGTTTCGGAAACTGACACACCTAGTGTTGTTTGACACCTTTTAAGAATTTCTCTACCCTTATGGTCTGGTGGACTGGACGGAGGACTCTTTAGACATACGTCCAGTTCTTCGTTGTCAATCCTGACCTGTACCTTGTTGTCTGACCAAGGTTTAGTCCTTTCCTTATACAGTGCCGACATATAACAGTGGGACGAATAAATTCAAGATACGTCTCATGTAGTACCCTTTACGACCTGACCTACTTCGTTTTCGATCTTAGTTCTAACGACCCTCTTTATAGTTATTGGAGTCTATACGTCTACTATGGTGGGAATACCGTATTTCGTTTCTTGATTTCTCGGAGAACTACTTTCACTTTCTCCTCTCACTTTTGTAACCGAATTTTGAGTTGTAAGTCTTTTGATTCTAGTACCGTAGGCCAGGGTAGTGAAGTACCGTTTATCTACCCCTTTACCACCTTTGTCACTGTCTGAAATAAAACCCCCCGAGGTTTTAGTGCCGTCTACCACTCACGTCGGTACTTTAATTCTGTGAACGAGGAACCTTCCTTTCGATATAGGTTGGATCTATCTTATAATTTTTCGTCTCTGTAATGAAACGGTTGTTTTCAGACAGATCAGTTTCGATACCAAAAAGGTCATCAGTATATACCTACACTCTCAACCTGATATTTCTTTCGACTCACGGTCTTTTAACTACGTAAACTTGACACCACAACCTCTTCTGAGAACTCTCAGGGAACCTGACGTTCCTCTAGGTTGGTCAGGTAGAATTTCCTTTAGTCAGGACTTATAAGTAACCTTCCTGACTACGACTTCGACTTTGAGCTTATGAAATCGATGGAGTACACTTCTTGACTGAGTAAACTTTTCTGGGACTACGACCCTTTCTAACTTCCGCCCTCCACTTCCCCTGCTGATCCTACTCTACCGACCTACCGTAGTGGCTGAGTTACCTGTACTCAAACTCATCCGAGACCCTCAACCACTACCTGTCCCTTCCGACCGCACGACGTCAGGAACCCTAGTGTTTCTCGACCTGTGCTGACTCTCTGACTTAACTGGACTTCTCTTCTAGACTACTGGTTACGGCGACAAATAAAGAGATCAGAGACACGTACTGGGAAAACGAACAACTATCCAAACCGGTAACATCTGTTGTAACGTCCCTTGTAGGAAGGTGTATATGAGGGATCTCCGGTATATGTTCTAAAAGAGATCACATAGTTGGGCCTCTTCCTTACTGAATTTCTTCTGGGACCGGAACTCTCCTTTCTACTGAACTTCGTAGAGGAAGACAATGGGGACACACACACGAGTCAACGAGTCAGCACAGGTTGAGAAACGTTAGGATACCCGAACATCGGACACTCCGAGGAGACAGGTCCGTTCTTATGACCTCATCCCACGGCAAAGGATGAGGTAGAATGGGGGTACCGATAAGTGTTTCAAGAAAGGTTTCATTACCATGGACGAATATGAGTGTGGTTCGATACCTACTTAAAGACAAACGGGTGTACGATTAAGAATAAAAACGGTCAGAAAAGTTAAGTCGGTTAGACTATTCCCACTCAACCATAGAATAACAACAAATTTAGACATAGAGGAATTTGTACCAACTCTAACTTAGAAAACAGTCTAAAACCGGTAAATTGGAGAAAGGGTTTACCGGGTAAACGAAAGGAACAGAAACTCACGGTTGTTACAAATTCATTGAGGGAGTGTAGTCCACGACAGGGACGGAAGGTCTTGAGTGTAGTGAATCTTACGAGTATAGTAACCACGAATTTCTTGGACGAAAGAAAAGTTAGTCAACAAATGATGATTAAAGTTGTCAGTTTACTCTGAAGTCGAGAAGACAGACAAGTGTCTTAGGTCTCAGGACGACATAAGTGTCAAGTCCGAGACACTTTTTTTGAACCACACCGTTTTATTTGATAATTTTCCGAGGAAAGAAAGACAGGAGAGGGGGTGAAGGAGGGGGGTGGAGGAGGAAAAAGTGGAGGAGAAGGAGGAAAAAAAAAAACCACTCTACTAAACAACGGACCTTTGTCAAATGGGTTTTATCTTTGAAATTTTTCCGTCACCTTTAAAAAGAAAAATGTGTTCTCCCAATTAAGAAAATAAACCGTGTAGGCACTTCATTCGAGTCGAGTTGGTCATTCAAAATGTACCAGTGTAAAATGTTTTATAATGAAACGCCCACCAGTCACAGGACCGTCGAAAGTCCCCCGCCCCAGGCTCAACACAAGAACTCAGTAGGCACACCACTCGACACCTTCGACCTCCCGGTTCGTCACCTTTGTGACGTCCTCCCCCTTGTTGACAAAGGTCTCGATTGGTGGTCTTGGTCTCCCGCCCGGGAGATTTCCGGGGGTCGTCGCGGACGTCGTACCTCTGGGTAAATAGTCTCGGAAGGGTCCCTTCTTCTCCTCCCTCCACACCTGGACCTTTCTCCCCCCTTTTCCGTCTTTCCCCCCTCGACCCTTTCCTTTCTTTTCCACTCCCTTCAACTTCCGTAAGGGGAGGTAAGAGATGACCAGGAGGTCGAAGGGGGCGGGGGCGGGGGTTCAGGGGACGAAAACAACCCGAAGTTTACTACCCCAAATCTCCTAAAGAGTCCCACCAAACGGGAAGAGCCAAATCGTCCTTCCTCTCTACTCGACAAGGGAGGTGTGGAGTCTGTGACCCCATTCCGCGGGAAGTCCTTACAGGGACGAATACAGGTCTCCTGCTGCTGCATACTTGATCCTAGAGGGGACTCGAGGTCAGTCCAAGAATGACCCTTCCGTCTCGGCCTCGGGGGGCGGTGGGGAGGGGGTGCCAACACGTCACCTCTTTTCATGTCCCTCGACCCCACACCCACCCCAAACGGCACCCACACCCCTGTCTGTTCCCTTGTGCACTACTATGGTGCTACTCCCACGGTCCTACACCACCCACGTCGGGGGCCTGTCCTCGTGACCCTCGGGTCGGCGGACGGCGGGCGTCGGTCCACCCCACCCCTAACCCCTCCCGCTAGTCCCGCTGATCTCGGTCGACACGGACTTGAGTCAGAAGGACCTCCGCTTCTTCGTCCGCACTACCCTAACCTCCCCACCCACCCCTCGGTTCGACGTCCGTCCGTCACAACGGTTCCGTGATCCGGCTTTGTCGAGACACACAGACCCCTTCGGTCGTGGAGCCTCCCGACAACTCCGTATCGACTACGAGCCCTCCTCCGCCCCAGCCAAGTGTGAGGGAAGAAAAGAACCAGTAAGACAAGATATGTCAAGAGACCCGGTCTGAACCGTCTCCAGATTTTCTCGGTGTGGCTACCTAGGTTCCAGTTAGCCACTAGAGGGAGGTGGCAAAGAGGATTCTTGGGGAAAAGAAAAAAAGACCTCTGCCTGTTGGGATTAGTCTCCGTCCGTCGTGTAAATACAAGAATGAGGTCCTTTTGTCACCGGGGTTTGCCCCCAGTTCAGGACTGGAAGACGCCGACGTGCGTATCTCGTGTCTCGGGTCGCGCGGCGTGACCCCATCTTTGACCCCGAGACACCACCCACCCGTCCTGGTACGCCAGCCTTTCTACTTCTGAGCGGACTCCCCGGGACCCACCCGGGCTCCACCCCCGTCCTCTTTCCTTTCTAGATCTTAGACCTGGACCTTCACTCGAGTCTCTTCTCTGGTAGGTTGTGCAAAAACACATTGTCTCCTTCTTTTAACCTCCGAGTCCCTCCCACTCGTTAAATTAAGTCCTCCGTCACTGACTCGGCCTTGGTTCATTAGGTACTGCGACGGATGGTTCGGGCTCGTAACGAGAGAGTTCTGTTTCAGATTACGGGGTGAGACAGGACGTCCCCCACCGCAACGAGATCAAACCAGGGCCAACTCTCAACCCCTCCCCTTTCCTCCCTCGAATGAGGAACCTTCTTCTCGATACTGTTTGTAGTCAAGTCAAGTCAGCGAGTCAGCACAGGCTGAGAAACGCTGGGGTACTTAACGTCGTACGGTCCGGAGGGACAGGTAGTGGTTGAGGGTCTCAAGTGGGTTTGAGTGCAGGTAGCTCAGTCACTACGGTAGGCCGGTAGAGTAGGAGACATCTGTCGCATAATTTTTCGTCTATGTAATGAAACAGATACTTCCAGGCAAATCATTTTCGATACCAATAAGGTCAGCAGTAAATGCCTACACTCTCAACCTGGTATTTGTTCCGACTTACGGTTTCTTAACTACGAAAACTTGATACCACAACCCCTTCTGAGAACTTTCAGGAAACCTGACGTTCCTCTAGTTTTGTCAGCTAAGATTTTCTTTAGTTGGGACTTATAAGTGACCTTCCTGACTACGACTTCGACCTTGAGGTCATGAAACCGGTGAACTACACTTCTCGACTGAGTAACCTTTTCTGGGACTACGACCCTTTCTGACTTCCGTCCTCCTCTTCCCCCGTTGTCACCTACTCTACCAACCTACCGTAGTAGCTGAGTAACCTGTACTCAGACTCGTTTGAGACCCTCTACAACTTCTTGTCCCCTCCGACCGTACGACGTCAGGTACTACAGTGTTTCTCAGCCTGTACTGACTCGTTGACTTGTTGTTGTTTCCTCCCTTCTGAAAACTTAAATCAAGCACGAACGGGTGGACGTTTTGACTTCGACCAAGTACAAGGGAGGGTCGGTCGACCCCTGGTCGGTAGAAGTTGCGGCGGTGGGTCGACAGGGGGTAGTCACTAAAACCTGGAGTGGAAAGAGTCCTAAGGGTGGGGTTGAGGGTCCTCAGGATAATGACGACGACGACGACGACGATTCAGCGAAGTCAGCACAGACTGAGACACGCTGGGGTATCTACCGTCGGGTGGTCTGAGGGGGCAGGAACCCTAAGAGGTCCATTCTTGTGACCTCACCGAACGGTACAGGAAGAGGTTACGTACTTTCACTTTTCACTTTCACTTCAGCGAGTCAGCACAGGTTGAGAATCGTTGGGGTACCTGACATCGGATGATCCGAGGAGGTAGGTCCCCTAAAAGGTCCGTTCTCGTGACCTCACCCCACGGTAACGGAAGAGGATAATGTCTGGGGATCTTAAGGAGAAAAGAAGGAGGGAACCCCCTACCCAACCTCACCCTACCTCCCATTCTGAACGTAAATTGACCCCTAGTTTTCTGACCAATTTCTACCTTAAAGACCGAGGTCTATCTCCCCCCGAAGGTATAAGGATGTCCTATACGAAGAACATCTGAGGATTGGAGGGGTAAGGGAGTTATAGATGGTCATTCAGGGACAGGAATCTTTATTTTACAACTACGAGATTCCCACCTTACTTACGTACGTACGTACGATTCAGCGAAGTCAACATAGGATGAGAAACACTGGGAGACCTCACATCGGGCGGTCCGAGGGGACAGGTACCCTAAGAGGTCCGTTCTTGTGACCTGACCCGACGGTACGGGAAAAGGTAATTCCTACCTTCAAGTCAAGTCAAGTCAACGAGTCAGTACAGGCTAAGAAACACTGAGGTACTTAGCGTCGGGCGGTCCGGAGGGACAGGTAGTGGTTGAGGGCCTCTAATGAGTCTGAGTACAGGTAGCTCAGCCACTACGGTAGGTGGGTAGAGCAGGAGACAACAGGGGAAGAGGAGGACGGGGGTTAGGAAGGGTCGTAGTCTCAGAAAAGGTCACTCAGTTGAGAAGCGTAATCCACCGGTTTCATAACCTTCCTCAGGAGTTTAACTCTTGGAGAAAGAAGAGACAAGATCCGCCGTTCAAGACGGTTGAGAGGAAGGGGGTGAACAGTTTTACTTTTGCCTGGACTGGTCTCTAGGATCCAGTACGGGTCGAGGCCCTCGGGGCGGGCCCTGACTGGGCTGGAGAGAGACGACCTGGAGACCGTGTCTGTCACCCTGGTTCCTCGTCTCCCCTGCGCTTACCCCATGAGAGTTGACGAGTAGGTCTGGACGTATGGGCTCATCCCCTAGCCCGTCTCCCCTTCCTTCCTCCCTCCGTGGCCCGTCCTTCGGTTACCCCGTCCCCCGAGCCCTACAGGACCCCTGTCCACCTCGCGGCCAGGGACCAGCGACCGCGGGCGCCCTGCGACTCCGGCGGTACGTTCCTTTCCAGATCCGTCGCGACCCGAGCCCGACCAGGCCTTCTTCCCTTTCCGAGTCTCGCGATCCACCCTCCAATGTCCCCGGTCCCGAAGAGACTCCAAGGAACCGGACCAAGTGGCTAAAGCAAGCCGAAAACCGAAATCAAATGTACCTTCCGGGTCGGGGCGCGACCAGACCCGCCTCGAGCCTTGGTCTCGGGGAGCCAGTTTAGTACAGACCGACAGTCCTTGATCGTTCATGGATCCGGGCCGGACAAAGAAGACTACTACAGTCAGAGGAAAAGACCAAGGAATGTACTTGGGACTCGACTAATCTATGTCTTTACCTCATCCCCAGCCCCAGCCCCAACCCCAGCCCCAACCCACCCACGTGGCCCACGGAGGGGTGGGGCGGGGGCGGGGGGACGTGACTGGAACACCGAGATCGTGTGGGGATTCATGAGAGACGGAGTCTACCTACGGTAGTTATAAATTGGGGTCTTTCCAGACGGACAAAAAGATCCAATTTTGAAGAAAACCCCTCCCCCTCCTTATGTTTTCTTTTCCATTAGCGAGTATCACGGTCATACCTTGATACACAAACAACTCAGCGAGTCAGGGCAGCTTGAGAAACGCCGGGCACCCGACATCGGGTGGTCTGAAGAGACAGGTACCTTACGAGGTCCGTTCTTATGACCTCACTCAACGGTAAGAGAAGAGATCCTCTAGAAGGGCTAGATCCCTAGTTTGGGACCAGAGGAAGTAACGTCCATCTAAGAAATGGCAGGTTCGGTGGGCTGTTCGTTAGACAGAATTGTAAAACCACATAAATAAACACCAGAAAGCAAACTTAGGATATAAATATGTAATTTTAAAAAAGGGTAATAACAGTATAAAAGATAAAATAACATTTTTCCTACGACAAATGTTAAGAAAACGGTATGTGTCAAGAGAAGATTGTACAAGGAACACTCAGAGTGGACTAGAGACGTATTATAAGACGAGTACAAAACGGGTTAGTCAGGGGTCAATCATCCGGTAAATCCAACCCAAGTAATACTATGTCACCAAAGGTTTATCACACATTAATTTTAAAAACAAAAAATTAGTAGGACTTACAAACAACTTTTACAATATCAAAAAAATTCAAACATCTAAAAAAAGGGTAAACGAAAAGTAAAATAACAGACCACTAGACTTCTACACCGAACATAAATGTGAAAACCTTAAATAACTCGAAAACTAACTACCAATTAAATTTTTCATTGAATTCCGTATCAAGACTGACTGACTTATGTTTTGATATAATCTAGTTCCAATCATTTATATATAATAGGTATAAACGAGACAAAAACTAAAATTAGATGATCTAAACAATTAAAGACTTTCTTGACATTTAAAAGTTTTATACAAATACTTAAATGGTAAAGGATAAATACACAGATTGTCTAAGACGGAATATATAATTAATTAATTAAATTTAAAAAAAGACAAGTTCGAAATAACTCTATACTAACTGTATATTGTAACACATTTAAATTCTACATTTGTTATACTACCAAACTATATGTATATATAAAGTTTTAGTCGTGTTATTTCAATCAATTGTGTAAATAGTGAAGTATATCAATGTAAAGAAGTACACACACACAACTCTTGTAAATTCTAAATGAGAGAATCGACGAAAGTTTGTAGGTTCTATCATGACACTTCATATCAGTGGTCCGACATGTCATAAAGGGGTCTTGAATAAGTAGAATATCGATCTTCAAATATGGGAACTGGTAAAATAAAAGAATAAAATTTCATTATAAGAACCACATTTTTGGTGTACCAAGAACTCGACTATTTCTTTATGTCATCACCATATACATAGAAAAATATGTAAAACTCAATAAAAAGAACCAGACTTAAAAGTCTTCCTTTACCGGAACTTTCGGTTTGACCGGAGAACTTCCTAAACTGTTTACGTGTGAGAACCGACGCGTACCAGTCGTTTTCAATATTTTTCTTGTGTTTGTTCATTCTGTCATTCTTAGCGTCTACGAAATTTTTAAAACGAAACCAAAAATAACTCCAACTGGAAAAAAAAAAAAAAGGGACATCCAGATTAGTCAAGTCAAAAGAAAAAAACACTGACCTAACAGAGAAGAACGGGAAAATACGAAGAAAAAAAGGATTGAAAAGTAAACACCTCCAATCAGAGAAAGTCGAGAACACACACACACACACTTCAACGAGTCAACACAGGCTGAGACTCCGAAGTACCTGACATCGGACGGTTCGAGGAGACGGGTATCCTAAAGGGTCCGCTCTTATGACATCACTCAATGGTAAAAAAGAGGTCCTCTAAAAAGATTGGGTCTCTAGATTGTGGACTCAGAGGACGTAACCACCCACCAAGAAACGGTGATAATGGTGGACTCTTCGGGTCTTTAATACAAATAAGACGGTATTTTGTGGAAAAACTTTTTATTTTTAGGTAGGGAAGTTTGGACTATGGGACTTAGGTGGGACTGACGGAGAGAGGAACGACGGGAGCGTGGACTCGTAAAGTCCCACCGTGTGTTTTGCCCATCGCCAAGACACCCCGGGTCTTGAATATGTTAACACCCTCTCTAAAGAAATTAAGTATGAATCTTGTGACTCCCCTGAAGGGGTCACCGAGTCACCATTTCTTAGGTGGACGTCACGTCCTTGGTGTCCTCTGGACCCAAGCTAGGGACCCAACCATTCTAGGGGACCTCCTCCCTTGCCATTGGGTAACGTCATAAGAACGGACCTCTTAGGGTACCTGTCTCCTCGGACCGCCCGATGTCAGGTCATCTAGTGTTTCTCAGCCCGTGATAACTTCGTTGAATCATACGTCTGTCCTGTCACTCTAAAATCCTGACCAACTCGACTTTATGTCCCTGTTCACTTCAGGTTACTCTAATGTACTAAAAGGACTTTAACTATCTAAGGACAAGATTACCGGGAGTTTATTCCCTCACAAAAACCCCTTCACCCCATTCCACACTCGTTGACTTCAGGAAAAAAAAAAAAAAGTCCTGATTCTTTCTCCTCCTTACCGGGCCCAACAGTCTGTGTTCATTAAGGTAGCTAAATGTCATAGAGAAGTCGTAGGGAAATTACAGGTACACGAGTCATCTCTACTGGGACGAAAGTAAAGAGATAATCATTAAACACAGACGAGAAGAAAAAAGAACCAATCGGACCAATCTCTAAATAGTTAAAATAACTAGAAAAGATTCTTGGCCGGAAATCAAAGGAACTAAAAGAGATAATAAAGACAAAAATTAAAGTAACTAAACATGAGATTAAAATAAAGAAAAGAAGACGAACGAAATCCCAATTTAACAAGAAGAAAGAGAATAAAGGATTCCACTTTCGAATCTGAAAAATAAAATCTAGAAAGAATATACGTAAATTACAATATTTAAACGGAGATTCGTGACGGAAACGACGTAGAGTGTGTAAAACTATTTAACACAAAAGTAAAAGTAAATCAAGTTTTATAAGAATTTAAAGACCCCTGAAGGGACCACCAGGTCACCAATTCTTAAGTGGAGATCAGTCTCCTGTACTTAAGCTTGGGACCAGTCCCTTGATTCTAGGGTGTACAGTGCCCCGTTAATTCGGGTTCGGGGTTTTGATCTCTTCGAACGAACGACGTTCCTTCTCGACCATGGGTCGTTACTTCTGGGTCACGTCGGTCCCCTTTTTTTTTCTTCGTCTTATAAGAATTAAAGATAACTCTGAATAAGAAACTGGGTACACTATAAATCTACATACAACAAATTAGTGGTTTATCTTATATAATGAGTCCATAGAAAGACAATAACTACGATCAAATTAAAGCGACAGAAGATTCTTGTATGAAACATACCAAAGATAAGAAAATTAAAACATTTCATACACAATACCGGGTCTCAGTCCAGACGAAACCACACATAAGGTATACTCGAACCCTTCTTACACATAAGACGACAAACTACCTCGTATGATATTTACAGTTAATTTAGTTAAAGAAACTATCACGACACGTTCAGTCAATTAAATACTACCAAAAGACGGACGATCGAGATGGTCCATGAATCTCTTCCCGTAACTTTATAGGTTGATATCCCTGAAGGAACCACCAGGTCACCAATTCTAAGGTTCGAAGGTTCCGACCCCTATACCTAACCTAGGAACCAGACCCTAGATTCTAGGGTGGACGATTCACCGACAGTTCAGTGAAATTGCTGAGACACACTGGGGTATCTACCCTCGGGTGGTCCGAGGGGGCAGGGACCCTAAGAGGTCCGTTCTTGTGACCTCACCCAACGGTAAAGGAAGAGGTTACGTACTTTCACTTTTCACTTTAACTTCGACGAGTCAGTACAGACTGAGAATCGCTGGGGTACCTGACGTCGGATGGTCCGAGGAGGTGGCACCCTAAAGGGTCCGTTCTCATGACCTCACCCCACGGTAACGATTCACCTCTCCAGTTAATTTTTTTTTAGGTTGACATTAACACCTAAACAGTCAAGGAGGAACACGGGCGAGTCAAAAATTAGAGTTTATAAAACTACGAGACAACAATCCATGTAAGCACAATTCCTGACAACTCAGAAGGACCTCTTAACTGGGGAAATTATTATACATTACTGGGAAAAGTTGGGACAATCAAATGAAACAAGACTCCAGACAACACAGACTGACGTCGAAAGAAAACTAATCACAATCGTACGATTTCGAAAAGGTAGGGAAATGTTGAGTAGAGTCAGAAAAGTAAATTTCATCCAAAGAACATCTGTTGTATACCAACTCAGAACATAAAAATACGAGGCTACTAGAGATCCGTCAAAACCTCCTCCCTTACCCCTACTTCAGTTAGGATTATAAATAGAGAACTTTATTTTTTTTGACTTTGTTTGACCTTTTTACAATTTGAAAGATTTAGACTGTCCCCAGAGACACATAAATAATATACTGAAAGTCATGAAAATAAACTGTACAATATGTTAAATTCTGTTGTAAAATTTTTGAGGTAGGGGAAATCTATAAATTATCTTATTAATGTACATTATTCATGAAAGACACAGGATACTTGACGAACTTCATGACCTTTAAGGTTCCAATTACTTCGTCGACAAAGGACCGGAACTCACCCGCACCCTAAATCCCATAAGTTTTTGTCGGTCCCTTTAGTATATAGACTATTCTCCAATTATAGGTTGTATATACCCGAAGGGTCCACCGAGTCACCCATTTCTTAGACGGAAGTCACTTCTCTATGTCATCTACTCTCAAACTAGGGACCCAGTCCTTCTAGGGGACCTCCTCCTGTTCCGTTGGGTGAGGTCATAAGAACGGACCCTTTAGGGTACCTGTCTCCTCGGACCGTCCGATGACAGGTATCCCAACATTTCTCAACCTGTGTCGACTTCACTGACTCGTACGTATGTAGGTTGTATAAATTTCGTAAGTATGTTGAGTTATCGTTTTTTTAGCTTTTTGGGATAATTTTTTATACGTCTCCTCGTGACTTATCTGTCAAAAGGTTTCTTCTGTATGTTTGCCGAGTATCCATATACTTTTCCACGAGTCACAATGATATAGTCCCTTTGTGTTCAGTTTTGACGAGACTCTAAAGTGGAACGAAGACAGTCTTACGATAATAGTTTTTCTGTCCTTTTTTTTTTTTCTGTCCTCTATCGTTCACAACGACTCCTACAAATCTCTTTTTCCTTGGGAACATGTGACAACCACCCTGACATTTAACCATGTCGATGATACCTTTTATCATACTACCAAGGAATTTCTTAACTTTTATCTTGATGTTATTCTAGGTCGTTAAGGTGAAGGCTCATAAATAGGTTTCTTTTGCTTTGGTGATAGAACTTTTCAATAACCATTGTTCACCACGACCCTTTTGACCAGTTGGTGAACATTTTCTTACTTTGATCTAGTGAAAGATTGTGGTGTGTGTTTTTATTTGAGTTTTACCTAATTTCCAGATTTACATTCTGGTCTTTGATGTTTTGAGGATCTCCTCTTGTATCCGTTTTGTGAGAGGCTGTATTTAGTGTCGTCCTAGGAGATACTAGGTGGAGGGTCTTAAGACCTTTATTTTCGTTTTTATTTGTTTACCCTAGATTAATTTTAATTTTCGAAGACGTGTTGTTTCCTTTTATATTCGTTCCACTTTTCTGTCGGAAGACTTACCCTCTTTTATTATCGTTTACTTCGTTGACTGTTTGTTGATTAGAGTTTTTATATGTTCGTTGAAGACGTCGAGTTAAGGTCTTTTTATTTGCTGGGTTAGTTTTTTACCCGGTTTCTTGATTTATCTGTAAAGAGGTTTCTTCTGTATGCCTACCGATTGTTTGTGTACTTTTCTACGAGTTGTAGTGAGTAATAATCTCTTTACGTTTAGTTTTGGTGTTACTCCATGGTGAAGTGTGGTCAGTCTTACCGACGCTAGGTTTTTAGACGTTCGTTATTTACGACCTCTCCCACACCTCTTTTCCCTTCGGAGGATGTGATAACCACCCTTACGTTTGATCATGTCGGTGATACCTCTTGTCACACCTCTAAGGAATTTTTTAACGTTTATCTTGATGGAATACTGGGTCGTTAGGGTGACGACCCGTATGTGTGGCTCCTTTGGTCTTAACTTTCTCTGTGTACATGGGGTTACAAGTAGCGTCGTGACAAATATTATCGGTCCTGTACCTTTGTTGGATCTACAGGCAACCGTCTACTTACCTATTCTTTCGACACCATGTATATGTGTTACCTCATAATGAGTCGGTAATTTTTCTTAAGTAAACTTAGTCAAGACTACTCTACCTACTTTGACCTCGGCTAATATGTCTCACTTCATTCGGTCTTTCTTTTTGTGGTTATGTCATATGACCGTGTATATATACCTTAAATCTTTCTACCGTTACTGCTGGGACATACGCCCTGTCGTCTCCCCTGTGTCTACACATATTGCCTGAAAACCTGAGACACCCTCTCCCTCTCCCACCCTACTAAACCCCCTTACCGTAACATTGTACATATGATAGTACACCCTTAGCTTAGCGGTCAGATACAGGTTGCGTCCTATGTCGTACGAACCCCGACCACGTGCCACTACTGGGTCTCTCTACAATACCCCTCCATCCTCCCTCCCCCCAAGTACAAACCCTCGCGTACATGTGGGCACCATCTAAGTACAGTTCCATACCGTTTTGGTTATGTCATAACATTTCATTTTATTTCATTTTTATTTTTAATTTTTTTAATTTTTTTATTTTTTATTTATTTTCAATAACCATAGGGGTACAAGTAATTCGTAATAATTTCATCAGTTCTATACCTTTGTTGACTTCATAGGAATTTACTTACCTACCTATTTCTTTTACACCATATATATTTGTTACCTTATCATAAGGTGGTGTCTTTTGTTTCTTTAGGACGGTAAACGTTGTTGTACCTACCCGGAACTCCCGTAATTGTTTTACGTCATTCAGTCTCTTTCGATTTATGACATACTAGAGTGAATAAACATCTTAGATTTTTGTGACTTGTTTCGTTTCTAATCGTTAATGCTCTCCACCCATCACCCCTTTTACCTACTTCCTCTATTTTTTCATACTTGCAAGACTACCTTCCTATTTGTTTAAGGTCCGTACATCACATGTCGTACCACTGGCATCTATTGTTGTGACATGATACATAAACTTTCAACAATACTTTCATGTGGAATTAAGAATAGTATATTGGGACACATCGTTCTGTCGGTTTCTCTGTGTCTACAAATCTTGCCTGAAAACCCGAGACACCCTCTCCCTCTCCCACCCTACTAAACCTTCTTACCGTAACTTTGTGCATATGATAGTACATTCTTTACTCAGCGGTCAGATACAAGTTATGTCCTATGTCCTACGAACCCCGACCACGTGCCCCTACTAGGTCTCTCTACTATACCCCACCCTCCACCCTCCCCCCAAGTCCTACCCCTTGAGTACATGTAGGCACCGACTAAGTACAGTTACATACGGTTTTGGTTATATCATAACATTTCGTTTTATTTCATTTTTATTTTTAATTTTTTTTTAGTTTGTTTGTTTTTTCAAGAATATCTTTTTGAACATTGACTCTACTCCTTGGAATTGATCTGAATAAGTAGTAAAGTGATACACGTATATAGTTTCGTAATATAACATATGAAATTTACTTATGTTATTAAATACAGTTAGAATAAAGTTATTTTGATTTCCTTTTTATCGGTCCTAGTGAACGGGTCGTAGTGTACCGTCGGGTCCAGACGGTCTATGGTCGGAGACAGAATTGATAACTCGTCAAGACAGACGGGGGTCCCGAGGGTGGTGAAGGGAAGGTCAGAGTGGAGAAAAGGGCTTGGTCAGACACATCGACCTGAAGTAATTAAACTTTAAACTCTTCAACTTCTAAGTAATTAAACTCTTAAAGAAGAGTTTATTAAGTTAATGAGTCTGAAACTAGTCCAATGTGTCCGAAGAGGGTTCAAAAAGGTGGTTTGAATGTCGAAACGTAGAGGAGTTGCAGAATTTCTCGTCGACCCAATAAAGACCGTGCACACACATCATCCATTTCGTAACCTCAATCTAGGGACCCCCAACTTAGGATCGTGAAGTTAAGTAATTTGCGACACACTAAAGCTGGTACAACCCCTCGGAGAGACTCGGAGTCAGAGGAGTGTACAATTTCCCGAGTGATTTTCACGACCGTGGACCCCCCTGGGTCACCTACCCTCGAAATAATGGGTAGAAGTAGAACACCACTACTTCGTCGACCCCAGATCCGGGCGGTCCAGAGTGAACTCGACTTCGCGAGGCCCCAAGGAAGTGGGGGCCGGGTGAGACCCTGTGTCCCACTCAACCCCGAGTGACGGAAGCCCGAACCATTGACTTTCGACCTCCTGACAAAAGTTCGGTCACACCTGGGGGATTCACCTTGTAGAAGGGAGGGTCCCGTTTGGTGAAGTCTTGGGAACCTTTTAGTGTCAAAGTGAAAATCGTTCTGGTGCTACGTCATCCCCTTTCGGGGGTGCTATTGCTCGGGAGGCTTCAGTCTCAGGTGTATGCCCCATCTCAACGCGAACAAGAGACGGGGAACGAAGGCCGCGGGAAGGCAAGGGTGACGATTGGGGTAGAACGGAAGTAATAAGAAAACGGAAAAGGTCGAGACGAAGAGAGAATAAAACCTCTTGATGACTGACGAGAGTTCAAGACCCAACAGGGAGACGGGAGACGAACGTACCCCCACCCACCCCAAGACTGGTTGTTGAAACCCTTCTGAGGGAACGATAGTGGAGCTCGTTGAGTCACATTGGATGAATCTAATGGTGATCATTTATTAGGACGGGTCCCAAACGATTAAAACAAATGTCCGTGGTCTATGGGAGGAACCATACGTCCGTTACGTCGTTTGTCCTTTTTCTTTTTTGGAGTCCCACCCATAGACCACGGACCTTTGTTTTAATCGTCTAGGAACCCCGTCCTAATAAAAGTTCACCATTAAATTCATGTCCAAAGGGACCACCGAGTCTGTCATCTTTTAGACTGACGTCACGTTCTCTGGTCCCAAGTTAGGGACCCATCCCTTCTAGGGGACCTCTTCCTTTACCGTTGGGTGAGGTCATAAGAACGGACCTCTTAAGGTACCTGTCTCCCCAGACCTCTCGATGTCAGGTACCTCAATGTTTCTCAACCGGTGTTGACCCACTGATTGTGTGTGTGTGACGACGACGATTCAGTGAAGTCAGTACAGGTTGAGACACGCTGGGGTATCTTCCGTCGTTTATATATATGACCTCCCATTAACGAAATGTTATAACACGACCAGAGACGGCATGTAGTGGTACTTAGTCAGTATTAATATACACTCAAGGATGTCACAAAGATCGTATTCAAGATACGAAATCCAGATATTTATCTTCTCGTCCTTCCAGACACATGATGTTCCTTTCGACAAGGTAGACCCTTTGTCTCAAAATTTCACGACGTAAGATTCAGTACTAGGAACTTTCTTTATTTACTATTCTATCTGAAGTAACTTTATTTTGAAGTCAAGACGATTCTGTTACAGCTCTTTCACGATTCTGTTCGGTGTCTGGCCTTCTTCATAAACGTTTTCTACGTAGACTATTTCCTGACACTAGGTTTAATATGTTTCTTGAAATTTTTGAGTTGTTATACTTTTATTTGTTGGACTAATTTTATTCCCGGTGTTAGAATTGTCTATGGAGTGGTTTCTTATATACTTCTACCGTTAAATCGGACTCTTTTCTACGAGGTGTAATATGTAGTAGTTATTTTACGTTTATTTTTGTTACTCTATGGTGGTGTGTGAATAATTTTTCCGGTTTCAGGTTTTATAATTATGACTGTTGTAGTTTACGACCACTCCTACACCTCGTTGATCACGCTTACGTTGTACCATGTTGGTGAAACCTTTCGTCAGATAGTCAAAGAAAGTCTTGATTTGTATAAAATTAGGATACTGGGTCATTAGTATAGGAACCCAAATGGGTTTCCTCAACTCTCGAGTACAGGTATGTTTTTGGAGTGTCTCTACAAATATCGTCGAAATAAGCATTAACGGACTAACCTTCGTTAGTTCTATGGGAAGGTCGAAGGGACCACCGAGTCTACTATTTCTTAGACGGACATTAAGTCCCCTGAGTCCAAGTTAGGGACCCAGTCCTTCTAGGGGACCTCTTCCCTTACCGTTGGGTGAGGTCATAAGACCGGACCTCTTAAGGTACCTGTCTCCTTAGACCACCCGATGTCAGGTACCCCAACGTTTCTCAGCCTGTACTGACTCGCTGATTGTGTCTGTTCTATGGGAAGTCAAGTCAGTCCAGTCAAGTCAACGAATCAGCACAGACTGAGACACTAGGGTATCTGTCGTCGTGTGGTCCGAAGGGACAGGTAGTGATTGAGGACCTCGAATGAGTCTGAGCACACGTAACTCAGTCACTACGGTAGGTTGGTAGAGTAGGAGACAGCAGGGGAAGAATAGGACGGAAGTTTGAAAGGATCGTAGTCCCAGAAAAGTTTACACAGTCGAGAAACTTAATCCACCGGTTTCATGACCTCAAAGTCGAAGTTATAGTCAGGAAGGTTACTTATAAGTGCTGACTAAAAGAAATCCTACCTGACCAACCTAGAGGAACGTCAGGTTCCCTGAGAGTTCTCAGAAGAGGTTGTGGTGTCAAGTTTTCGTAGTCAAGAAGCCGTAAGTCGAAAGAAATATCAGGTCGATAGTGTAGGTATGGGAAATCATCCACTTACCTATTTATTTAACATGTAGATATTTTACCTTATCATAACTCGTGATGTTTCTTTTTATATCGCGATTATCCTTTACTTGAGAGTTCTGTATCCTTTGTTTACGTATAATGATTCATTTTCTCAGTTATACTCTTCCAACGTTGATATATTGTAAAACCTTTTCTGTCTTGATATCTCTGTCATCTTTCTGATCACCAACCGTTCCTAATTTCCTTCCCTCTTTTAATTCCCTTCCCTCTCTATTTGTCCTCGTGTCTCCTAAAGATCACATTACTTCAATGAGATGTATTGTAATATTACTACCTATATACGGTAATGTGTAAACAGGTTTGGATATCTTACATGTTGTGGTTCTCACTTAGGATTACATTTGATACCTGAAACCTACTATTACAACACAGGGACATCCAAGTAATTAACATTGTTTACGTGGTGAGACCACCCCATACAACTATTCTCCTCTCCGATCAGAACACAGGCCCGTCGCTCATACACCCTTTAGGGACATGGAAAAGTTAAAACGACACTTGGATTTCAATGAGATTTTTATATTTCCGAAACTTTTTTACACCGTCAGAAGATTATGGTTTAGTATAGCTATGACTTTTTTATAAAGGGTGGGTATTGAATCGTCCCCCTCTTTACTATGGATAACACCTACTTTCACCACATCTTAACAACTACCAGACTTTTCGTTAACTATGGTTCATAATTTTTGATATTTTTTATAAATATGGGTATACGGATCATTAAGGTTAGACCTTTTTAAGAGGTCTAATATATATTAGAATCTGAACCATGTCATCCTATACTTGTCTTTACAATTTCCAACTTTTGTTGACCTTACAAGTTTTTATCTCCCAGTAATTCATTTGACACTATTAGACAACTATATTAAAATTCGTAATTTTAATACTTAGTATTAATATTTTAACATATTCTTATTCTTTGACGAATATCATATTTCTGTATATATTATTTATTTTATATTTTGTATTTTATACATACATACATGTATACATATTTATATGTGTATATGTATACATATTTTTATATATGTATACATATTTTTATATGTATACATATTTTATATATATATTCATATACAGTTTACTTTCGTATGAGTCATATCTTGTGTTTGAGCACGTACGAGTCAACACGGACTGAAAAACGATGGGGTACCTGTTCCCAAGGGGGCCGAGGAGATAGGTGCCCTAAAAGGTCCGTTCTTATGATCTCACCCAACGGTAAAGGAAGAGGTCCCCTAGAAGGACTGGGTCCGTAACTCGGGTACAGAGAACGCAGAGGACATAATCGTCCGTCTAAGAAATGGTAACCCTTCGGGTGTGAGTCGTACTAATTTTGATTTTGTACAAAATTTTCGTAATCTACTTTTATGTAGTTCTACGAAGAAGGAGTGAGAAAAAAAGATCAAAGATCAGAGACGGTACATATCATGGTGCTAACATAATGAAAATGTTTACCTCCTGAATTTTTATTGAGTAAAGGGAAGAACCCTTCTCTACGAGTCGTGTTTCGGTGTGAGGCGGGACTTTGTCGGAAGTCTTGACCCAAGACAGAAAGCCCCCGAATTAGTGCATCATGTACACACCGAAACGAGGTACAACAGACACAGTAAATAAGTATACAACAAAGTCTTAAAAGGTCGAATCATATAAATACAGAAAGGGTGTTGATAATATTTAAAAATTTTAACACCGTTTTACATATATTGTTTTAGATGGTGCAATTGACAAGTCACACGTCAAGTCGCCACCACTCATGTAAGTGTAACGTTGTAACCGTCGTGGCTAGAAGTCTCGAAAGAGTACAAGGACAACTCGTGATTGGAGGGACTCGAAGAGGTCACCGAGTTCCCATTTCTTAGGTGGACGATTACGTCCTTGGAGTCCAAGCTAGGGATCCACTCCTTCTAGGGGACCTCTTCTTTTACCGTTCGGTGAGGTCATAAGAACGGACCCTTTAGGGTGCCTGTCTCCTCGGACCACCCGATGTCGGGCATCTCAGTGTTTCCTCGACCTGTTCTGAATCGTTGAGTCGTTGTTGATCGGAGGGAGGGGAGTGGCAAGATGAAAGACAGAGGTACTTAAACTGATGAGATCCTTAGAGTATATACATTTAGTACATTATAAGTAGTATAAGGTGTTAGTAAAAATTTTTTAGGGGTTAGCAAAAGTTTCGAGTCTGGTTCAGAGACTAAATAAAAGTAAAATTTGTATAACGTAGAAACGAGTAAATACATTTATGACATCACGATCCGTCTCGTGACTCGTTGCCGAGTTCTTTGTGTACACCAGAAACTCCGACTGTCACATCACCTCGTCTCTCTTGTCCTTTTTGCGTCTCTTTCTATCTTATACTCTTCATGTGACTCACAAACATAAACCAGCGAGTCAACACAGCTAAGAAACTGGGGTACCTGACATCGGGAGGTCCGAGGAGACAGGTACCCTAAAGGGTCCGTTCTTATGACCACACCCAACGGTACGGAAGGAGGTCCTAGAAGAACTGGGTTCCTCGTTTACACGTCGAGGTAAAGGATACAGAGGACGTAACGTCCGTCTAACAAATACGCGACTCGGTACACTCTGTCACTTAAAACGCCCCCTTCGAAATACCTTTTGGATTCACAGTATCCTACTCACCCCCTCCGCAGGAGATCCTACTCCCCTCCTTTTCTCCTCGGGACCCCACAGGTCCGTCTCCCTCCCCTCGTGTCTCACACTCCTCCTTCGTCGGAAACACGTCACACACATATATGCACGCACACGCACACACATCCCCAGGACCCACACTACTGGACCCTATAACCCCCTTGTCGCCATATAAGGTCGACACCACCCTCAAAACTCCTTCTCCGGGTCTACTCTTCCCGGAACCCGAACCGGTTCACGTGTCGGTTCTGATCCTTGTTTACGGTGATGAAGC
Source organism: Capra ibex (assembly GCA_006410555.1). NCBI lineage: Eukaryota > Metazoa > Chordata > Mammalia > Artiodactyla > Bovidae > Capra > Capra ibex. Next base: position 35,209,479 of record SJYO01040405.1, on the reverse strand, counting down.
ACACCCCTCAAGTGCGACGGTGTTCTACATGGACGTGCTGGAGACCCAGGTCCATGGGCCCTCGGGGAAGAGAGTCTGTGGTTCCGACTCCGTGTCTACTCACGTCAGAGAGTGGGCCGTACCGGAACTCGGGCCTTAGTGGTGAAACAAGGTATGGAAGTAAATGACGACTCACCAACGTCCATGTCATTGACTACATCCCGTTCCTCCGCCAACAAGATTAAACATCCTCACTTTGTCCGAATCCCTGGTTTTCGGTGGAACGGGTTCCAGCTCGTCGTTCACTCACGTCTGACTTAATCACTAGTCTACTTCCTAGCTTACTTTTCTCTTTTTCTTAACATAGGGGAGTGGGGAGTAAGGGAATAAGGGAGTGAGGGGGTAAGGGAAGGTCCCAGTACCCCCCATGACAAGTAGTGAGGTGACACCCCACCTCAGCTGTCTCCCTCCGGACACCCCTCTCCACCCCTCTCCTTCCCAGGTGGTGTCTCCCACTTTTCTTCTAAGATCTAAGAGAACGAAGAATGGATGTCAGAGTAGATCTGGAATGAATGACATTTACGTTACAATACAAGACAAAAAGGTAACACTTTCTTTCACTTTTACAATTAGTGAGTCAATATAGGATGAGAAACACCGGGATTCCCGAGATCGGGTGGTCCGAGGAGAGAGGTACCCTAACAAGTCCGTTCTTATGACCTCACCCAACGGTAAGGGAAGAGGCCCCCTAGAAGGGTTGGGTCCCTACCTTGGGACCAGAGGACGTAACGTACGTCTAAGAAATAACAGACTCAGTGGTCCTTCGGGTAATCAATAAACGTACTTGTGAGACTCAGAGAAATTTTTTTAGAAATACTGGCAATAACTCACAACTTATTAACAGGTGGTTCATTTACCTGGTGTTACATAATTTTACAGGAGAATCGTAGTTAATAAACACAACAAAACTATAAAAACTTTGTACACTTGGTACAATAATTATAATTCATTTCGATTATTATGGTTCTTATCAGAAAGGACTCCTAACTCGAGGTCAGACCCAAAGTTTCCAGACTCACCAAAGAAACCCGCGATAGCCAAACCTGGAAGGTTCCACGGATTCCGTCGACACCCGGACGGTGTCTCCTACCTCGGCCCTGTCCCGTAGACACGAACATTCACTTGAACAAGGAGAATGGTTCGTCGACGACCTCCCCTTCCCCGGCGGGATGTATTGCAGGGGTGTATTTTCTCTGCCCACACGTCCACCCTGGACCCACCGTCGTTGAGGTGGACTGAGGGGAGCGAACACGTACCCGCCGTTACCGGACGGAACTCGTAGGGGGCGGGGGGTGGTTTCGTGAGGGACCCAGTAAGGAAAATTGAGGGGAACCCTTTTTCAGGTCCCATGTCCCTGGAAACGTGTAAAATTAGGCTGGAGTAGACTTCACGTCGGTGTCCCAGGGATTGACAGTGTCGTTTGGGGTCCGTGCGTTTCTGTCTCCGAACACCGACCGAACGCCAGTGACACTAGTCGGCACTAGTGCGACGTCAGTCTTGCACCACCCACGAGACAGGATCACCTACTACGGGACTCCGAGACCCCCTCTGGGACTGGACCCTCGGACCCGAGGTCGGACGAGTCGGAGGATTAAATGACCGCCTACAGGTACCCGGTCTGGGGAGACCCTTCTTTGGTTGTCTTTTATATGTCTTCTTCTTTTCACGATACTGGCTAGAACCACGACGGAGATTCGGACTCATGAGTCGTCTGGTATTGACTCCGCACCCTCGAAAGGTCTTTCCTGGTGGAGACAATCCCAGTCGAGTGGAGGACGGGTAGGTGACAGTGGGAGATGACGGGAATGACAGTCCGGCTCACTGAGTCGTACACAGACAGTCGATGGGTGTTTCAGTGTGGCTCTTATCGGTGCTGGGACAGGAGTCCCTCCCCTGCGACGAGCCAGTACTTGTCCTCGTGCATGGACGTACCCACCTGTAGCGACCGACCTCGAGAACCTCCTTTGTAGGTTCTGTCGAACGGGTTTGAGACTATTGAGACATCTGGGTCGTCCGCCTCCGTGAGTACAAAAATCTATCTAAAAATCTTTCAGAGTAAATAGAATATGACTACACGGGAACTTTGGGGTCCTCCTTTACACCAGAACACCCCTCGCCGCCACGATCATCGGACGTAACAGAAGACTCGAGACGGTGATCGACAGCCTTCTCAGGTAGACCCGGTATCCTCACTTCTCCGCCAGTGTGGACGGGGGGACGAATCGGTCGAGTGGTGGGACCACCACACCGTCCCACTACCTCTATAGAGGAGGGTTAGTTGTTTTGTTTCTCACTAAGATTTTACCACTAAAAGAACGTTTGTTACCTTATAAGTCTCTTAGACTGTACACACCCGAACAGTCACTTCTCCTTTGTTCCCGGTGCCTAGTTGAGTATCACTATGGTAACTTTCACGACCCGTTCCCCTTGTGGTTGTCTACACAACCCTTTCGTTTACTGGGTCCTTCCCACCGATATGAAGGAATTCATGTCCACCCACGTAACGAATTCGGGATGGTGTACCTTTCTTGGGGTTGAGTGGCAGAGTTTGAAGAGATATACCCGTCGAACGACCCAGTGACGACCCACACTTCACACCGTTAATTTTTATGGGTGAAGGACTTTACCTCTCGTCCAAGTTCTAATAAGAAACTATATCATGTCATAGTGAACGTGACGACAACCGAAGGAACACACCCGATCTTTCGTTACCTCACTGTCGACCGTGTGACCCTTAGTCGGTACCTCTACCATTGTACACCTATATCGACACTTAAAACTCCCCAAGAACTTCGTACTTCCCAGAGGGAAACTCTTTTTTCCTTAAAATGGTCACCTTGACAACGTCTTTCCCCCTGGGGAAGGTCCCGGGTTTTCCTCCGAGAACAGATTGTGAACCTTTACTTAACAGGCTCCTCTGTGTACACGTCCGTTTCGTTCTCTGAAGTAACCCTTCCCCGTGGGGGTCCACCTCTCGTCGTCCCATTTCCTTGGTCCTCTTGACGAGACGGTGTACCGAGTGTCAGAGCCCAAAATGCCACTACCCTAACCAAAGGACCAACAGAGACCGGCTAGTAAGACTGAGTCCCAGGAAGGACCCCCGCGCGTATAGCGAGTCGGTTCTACCTAAGGTCACTCTTCCTAAGACCCTCCACCATCCTGTACACCGTAGAGGAAACTGGAAAGAGTTTAAGAAGGACAAGTACCACCGAATAATGAAGACACAAGGAATAGTCCTAGAGGACAGTATTTTATTGAGTGTCTTTACCAATGATACCACGGACCGGTCCTACCCGTCAAAGTCAGTCACACAAATGGGTCGTCTTAATCAATTTACACTCAACCCAACGGGTCTCTTACACTCTAGTTACAGTGTCTTCTATAAATTTACCCTCCACCTACTTGAGAACCGTTTCAACAACATTTCTCATAAGTTCATAACCCAACGACTTTTCTAGGTAAACCCAAAAAGACATTGTGGAATACCGGTTGGGTTATAATAAGACCTTCGACTTAAGATACCCGAAAGTCAAGGAAAGAGTTGTATCTCTAGATATGGACTTCCTAGTCTGAAATGGTCACCGTTTCTAAAAACTTAAAATCAACGTCAAAAGACGACGAAATCGGTGTTCATTTCATCCCTTCCTCGGGTGTCGTGTGGAAGATACATCCCTAGTACGTACTTGAGACCCTGAAACATATCACTCTTCTAACCCATTCAAATACGTCCTCGGTTCAAATTGGTGAGAACATGATCAGAGATATCCAACCCCACCCCCTGTCCTGTAGTGTGGTCCACAGTGACCCACCACCATAAACTCATTTCAGGAAAGAGACGGTAAATGAAAGATCGGACCCCTGACCTACCTCGAACCCGAATCGCAGGACAAATATTTTATCGTTCTGATGCAGACACGCATTCCCCAATCAACTCTGTCACGTCTATTTTGTCATGTCATGGTTCGTGTACACACACACACACACACACAAACGTGTGTCAACACAGTCTGAGAAACACTGGGGTACCTGACATCGGACGGTCCCAGGAGACAGGTACCCTAAAGGGTCCGTTCTTATGACTTCACCCAACGGTAAAGAAGGAGGTCCCTTAGAAGGGTTGGGTCCCTAACTTGGGTGCAGAGGACACAGAAGACATGATCGCCAGTGTAAGAAATGGTGACTCGGTGGACCCTTCGGGGTGGTTCGTGTATTCACGAATTATTCACCTCTATCACTGACCGTCAACTCCAGCTTAGCTTGCAGTCATTTGCTACACACTTCTGCACCCAGTAGACCATTGAAATTTGAGATTCACTCTAACCTCTGTCCGTTGGTAGGAGACTTTTGTTCATCTTTACACATATGCTCACACCAGTCTGGGTGTCTGTTGAAAATTTTTATCCAGGTATTCCAGGTATTGGAATAACTATACAACCTTTAAAATGTAAAGAAAACTACTAAAAAAAAAAAGGAGAGTTTCCTCTAAAAACGTCGACACCTCCTACGACAAAAACTCGAGTCAAATTTCCCGACGGAAAGACTGTCGGGACCTGACTCTGTACTTTAGAAGTCCCACCGACCTCTACCACTCAGACACTACAAACGTCGGTTGTATATTCACACTTTAAGACATACAAAATTTTCATACAAAATTTATCCATGTCGGACTTTTTTGTAATAAAAGAATAAAAAGTTTCAGTACATAGAAAATTCTCTTTTAAATCCTATATCGTTTCGTTTCTCTTCTCCTTTTAATTTTATAAGTATGTTAAGATACGGGTCTCTGTATTGGCCGTTGGAGACGATGCCGTGAAAGTTCTAAGAGACAGAATTTTTACCCTGGTACAAGACCTATTAAGAAGTATCGAAAAATTTTTGAAAAAATTTCGTCATTAAAAACAGTAATTTGTAAGAGGAGTATATATAATTTTTTTTATTTTAACGAATGACAAAACAGACCGATATTTACATTATGTGTCTACCTTCGTTAAGTGTACGTATTTGTTCTTCCATTTTTGGTGGACATTAGACGGGGGAGGGGGTTGGGGGTATTGTTAGGCTGACTCGTAAAACCGTGTATCAGAAAGACTGAGAGAAAAATTATACAGAAAAAAATATGTGTCTATTAAGGGGAGAGGAGGTTCTAACCCAAGGATATTGTAAACTACAAGGTACTTGAAGAAAAATTTAAACTTTTATGTAACCCATGTCTGTATCTTTTGTTTGAAAACCAATAGTTCCCCTTTTCCCTTCTCTCCCTATCTACACTTTAAACTCTAATTGTCTATGTCTGATGATATATATTTTATCTATTTGTTGTCCTGGATGACATCTCGTGTCCCTTGATATAGGTCATAGAACATTATTGGCTATTACCGTTTCTTAGACTTTTTATTATCCATATATGTATATTGACTTAGTGAAACGACAGGTACACTTTGTGACATTTAGTTGAGATAAAGTTATTTTTTAATTTTTTTTCGTTTATATAACACTTATAGAAAGGTCAATAATTCGTAAGAACGTATCGTAACAAAATCCCCGAGAGAAATGTCACATACCTACATAAGAAAATAAGGTGACCACCTATAAATCAAAAAAACGTACAAATGTTATACGAATGTTATCGTCCTACGTATAGAAGTGACAATGATTAGGGATACATATCGGTATTAGTGGAAAAGTACTATATTAAGTATCTTCACCTTAACAACCCAGTTTTTTATATTTGTCGAAAACAGAGGACTATGTACAATTGTTTAACGGGAAGTGTCACCACCGTGGTCAGACGTACGACTCGGTACCTTATGTTGACCCGAGTACATAGTCGTAAGAGTAGATAGATCTTATGATAAAAGACGATACTAGTCCACTTTACGTAAAATTTTTACTTAAAGATAAAAAACAAATGAATAAATTTGTTGAAGTCAGATATAATCTTTGTTTAAACAGAAATTAAGAACTTTGTCAGTGAATAACTTTGGTGGACTTTAAAGAGAACCACGTTCTACATTTTCCGATTTTGAAGAAAAAGGGATTATCAATGGTTAACAGAGTTATGGGAAATAATATCTTATAATATCTTAGGTAAGAGAGGGACATATACACTTCCGGTGAGCATCGTACATTAGGTACATAAGATGACCCCAGACAAGACACTTAGCGACATAAAATTAATAACCCTAATCATTAACATTTAACTGGTCATACACAGGTCATCGACAGGGAAGGAAGTCCTCCCTCTCCGAGAGTGAAAACTCTTTCTTTTGAAAGACTGAGATTTTTCTACTAACTCAGTGTAAGAAGATAGAGACGTTTTAAAAGGGAGACAACCCTGTATTCCTACCCTTTTTGTCCGGTGGTGTCACTCCTTCGTCCTTAAGTCTTGCACTGGTTGGTCATTGTTTCGAAGACACTTTCGAATTTGAGGGGGTCAGGGGCCCCCATCTCCCAGTAGTGTGTGTGTTTTTTTGATTTCTAGTCGGAGTCCCTAAGACTGTGAAACTCTTCAGTCGATCTAAGCCCCTGGAACTACTCTTTAATTTTTGATTCTCAAAAATTCAAAAATTTCTCAAAAATTCCCAAAATTCCTCTAGTACCTGTCCCTTCGGACCACACGACGTCAGGAACCCCAGCATTTCACAGTCTGTAGTGAATCACTGACTTGTTGTTCTCAAGTCCCTCTACTCCCTTTAAAATAAGAGGTCGAAAATCCTTTTTATTTATTGAAAAATTTTTCTCAGTTTCTTGGAGTAGACTCATTCAGTTGTTGAAGTAACTTGGTTATACGAGTTTTCCGTAGAAAAACTTACGTCTTTGAGAACAAGTCGGTGACGTCATTGTTTAAGAAAGACACCTTTTTTCATGTCTACTCAGCTTTAACACGAGATAGTAGAGTAGCACGAAGACTCGCTGGACTCACAAGTGTGGTACTTGGGTGTCGGCCTCGTAGTGTCGGGTACCCCCCTCCGTTTGACATTAATATCTGTTTAAATCTTCTCTTTTATTCAAAGGACCTCACTGACCTTTTGATTTCGACCTTTCATTCTCCACTATAGTAAACTCCTACTTCCTGTGTCTTTGTAGCTCAAAATGGTCGTGTCTATTCGGCTGAATCTCTGCGACTTCCGGTCGACCCCGACACACTACAACGGTGCCGAGGCAGGGTAACGACCGAGTAGGAACGAATACCGAGGGAGGGACGTATATCGAAACATCTGACGGGGTTTAGGAAAGCCTTCAACTCGTCACGGGTTTATTTATTTTTATAACTAAAATCCACGAAAGACTACATAACACTTTAACTTAAAATTGTCAGTTCCATTAATTTTATTTTCTTCCCAATGAAAACAAAATTAGAAAGTAATAACTTTACTTTGATCAAGAAGTCACACAAATTCGTGAACACGGAGTACAACCACTAGTCCGTCCACAGGAAGATATCGTCATAAATAACTATCGAGGAGTACGTTAGTATATACGAGTCGATATGCAGACATCTTCCAAAAGATGGCCGCTAATAAACGAAATATCTTTATCCTAGGAAACCCCAAAAAACCGGTACGCCGTATACCCTACGATCAAGGGACTGGTTCCTACCTTGGGCACGGGGGACGTAACCTTCTCGTCTCAGGATTGGTGACCTGGTGGACCCTTCAGGGTCGTAGTATAAAATTTATGTGAAACAAAAACAAAAGACTCCTAGGGACCACCAGAACGGTCTAGTGAGAACATTCAGTAAGAAAACCACTTATACACTATAAAATCCCACACCTATCTAGTGTTAAATAAATCACTAAGGGGTGAGTAATCGAACCCCAATAGAGGTGAAAAATAAAACGGGTTTCTTTCCTTTGACGTTATTAGTAGAAATACATGAATAAGATTCCATTACACGAAAATGAAATATCTTCATGACTCAATCTCGTACATTAAATATAATCTGCAATGATCCAACAACAACAAAAGCAAGTCAGTGATTTAACACAGGATGAGAAACGTCGGGACACTTGACGTCATACGGTTCGAAGAGACAGGAAGTGATAGAGAACCTTAAACGAGTTTAAATACAGGTAACCCAATCACTACGGTAGGTTGGTAGAGTAGGAGACAACGGGGGAGGAGGAGGACGGGAGTCAGAAAGGGTCGTAGTCCCAGAAAAGGTTACTCAATCGACAAACGTAGTCCACCGGTTTCATGACCTCGAAGTCGAAGTCGTAGTCAGGAAGGTTACTTATAAGTCCCAACTAAGGAAACTCTTACTGACCAAACTAGAGGAACGTCAGGTTCCCTGAGAGTTCAGAAGAGGTCGTGGTGTTAAGTCTTCGTAGTTAAGAAACCGTGAGTCGTAAGAAAGACCAGGTTGAGAGTACAGACACTCATTGATGATCTACAATGATCTATGGCGATTTGACAAAAGAACTTCAAAGGTCACAAAGTACTATGATACCCGTTGCGGAGACTCCAACAGGTGTAGGAGAGGTCGTCACTCACCATAGGACGTAAATGTAAAAGTGGGTCACTGACAAACATACATTTACTGCCTAAAGGTAAAAGACCTTTTACATAAGAATTGGTACTACCTCAGTGTTGAGTAAGAAACTTCTACTTTAAAACGACATCTCCACTACCGTCCTCTACCTCTTGTCAAACTCAATTGGGAGGAGAGTATTTGTGTGTCTATGTGCGTTTCCAGAATCAAATCAACCCAACCTATGATTTCCGTCCCATCCCTCCGTCACCCCTCTAAAACACAATTGTAGTCGTCTCAGACTGGTCCAAGTTCATACTCCTGTCGACAGATAACTTTCCGGAACAGACAGTTATTAGTCCTTATACAAGGTACCGTTTATGTGACTGGGTGAAATGAACGGTGTATGTGTGTCCTCGTGTGAGTCAACCTTTAATGTATCTACTTTGGGGTTACCGTAGTAAGAGAAAAGGTGTCCAATCGAGGAATACGAGACCGACTCGATTGTCTCAGGACCGTGTCCTTCTACACTTGTCGGCAACCTCCTTTCTGACCGAGAACAAACTCGAGGTCACGTGAAAAGAAGAACGAAAGAAGTTGGGAGGTGTGCTGACCCACCCGGTGGTCTCTACCCCAAGACTCAAAGACTCAAACTCACACCAGGTCTCTTCCAGAAGGTGTTTCCGGACGAAGAGAACACCCTCAGTAAAAAGAAGGATAGAGGGTTAGAGGGACCCTGGGGGTCCGAACCGACTCCGGACCTCACACCACTCCCCCGTCTCTGTTCATAGTGTCGTGGGGAAACCGGACCGGACAGGGAGGGGACTGTCGTCTAGATTGGTTCGACGGTCGAAAGACGGGTGTCCTACGACCCCCCGACGACCCCCTCCCCTACGAGACCCCTTCCCCCCGGAGACGGTGGACGGTTGTGAAGTTTAGAAGGGGAAAAGTAAAACGGGGGTGGGTTGGCGTCTCTGGAGGTGTTTAGATGACACTCGTCGACGTTTGGGAAGACAGTCACCTTGTGTTGAGAAAATAAAATAAAATAAATAAAATTTACAAATAAATAAATGTATAAACCGACTGGGTCCAGAAATCAACGTTGTGTATCTTAGAAAAATTTTAATTAAACAAATAATATTAATCTCCCATTAATGAAATGTTATAACACCACCAAAAACGGTATGTAGCTATACTTAGTCGGTACCCATATACACACAAGAGGGGTAAGACTTGGGGGAAGGATGGAGGGAGGGGTAAGGTAGGGAGACCAACAGGGTCACGGGACCGAAACTCACGGCAAAGTATGTAACTTGAACCTGACTACTGGATAAAGTGTATACCATTATATGTACAAAGTTACGATAAAAGAGTTTAGTAGAGTGGGAGTGGAAGAGAGTGTCTCAGGTATTCAGACAGAAATATAAACACAGAGAAAAAGACGGAGTGTATATCCCAGTAGTAATAGTAGAAAGATTTAAGGTATATATACGTAATTATATGACATAACCACAAAAAGAAAGACTAAATGAAGTGAGACATATTATCCGAGGTCAAAGTAAGTGGAATAATCTTGACTGAGTTTACGAAAGAAAAATTATCAACTCATTATAAGGCAACACATATACATGGTGTCGAAAGAATAGGTAAGTAGACGGTTGCCTGTAGATCCAACGAAGGTACAGGATCGACAACTTTTGTCACGACGCTACTTGTAACCCCAATGTGTACAGAGAAATTTAAGACCAAAGGAGCCACACATACGGGTCGTCACCCCAACGACCCAGCATACCGTCAAGATAAAGGTCAAAAATTTCCTTAGAGGTGTGACAAAAGGTATCACCGACATGATCAAACGTAAGGGTGGTTGTCACATTCTCCCGAAGGAAAAGAGGAGTGGGAGAGGTAGTAAATAACAAACATCTGAAAACCTATCGTCGGTAAGACTGACCGTACTCTACCATGGAGTCTCTAAACGTAAAGAGACTGTTACTCACTACAACTTGTAGAAAAGTACACAAACAATCGGTAGACATACAGAAGAAACCTCTTTACAGACAAATCAAGAAACCGGGTAAAAAACTAACCCAGTAAATAAAAAGACCATAACTCGAAGTACTCAACGAATATACAAAAACTCTAATTAAGAAACAGTCAACAAAACAAACGACAATAAAAGAGGGTAAGACTCCGACAGAAAAGTGTAACGAATATCAAAGGAAGTAACACGTTTTCGAAAATTCAAATTAATCCAGGATAATACATAAAAACGAAAATAAAGGTAATGAGACCCTCCACCCAGTATCTCCTAGAACGACACTAAATACGGTCTCTCACAAGACGGATACAAAAGGGGATCCTCAAAATATCAAAGACCAAAATGTAAATCTAGAAATTAGGTAAAACTCAAATAAAAACATATACCACGATCTTTCACAAGATCAAAGTAAGAGAATGTCCACCAACTGGTCAAAAGGGTCGTGGTGAAAAATTTCTCTAACAGAAAAGAGGTAACATATAAAAACGGAGGAAACAGTTTCTATTCGACAGGTATCCACACACCTAATTAGAGACCCGAAAGATAAAACAAGGTAACTAGATATAAAGACAGAAATACGGTCATGGTGTGAGAGAACTACTGACATCGAAACATCATGCCGGACTTCAGTCCGTTCAACTAAGGAGGTCAAGGTAAGAAAAAAGAGTTCTAACGAAACCGATAAGTTCCTAAAAACACAAAGGTATGTTTGACACTTTCATAAACGGGATCAAGAGACTTTTTATGGTAAACATCGAACTATCCCTAACGTAGCTTAGATATCTAACGAAACCCATCATATGAGTAAAAGTGATATAACTAAGAAGACTACGTACTTGTACCATATAAAGAGGTAGACAAACCCGTGTGTCTTAGAAATCAACGTCGTACACCCTAAATCAAAGGACTGGTCCTTATTTTGGGTTCGGGAGACGTAACCCTTGCACCTCGGAATCGGTGACCTGGTGGTCTCTTCAGGATCTTGTTTCGAAAAACACTCCTACACTCAGTACGGTATCGGAACACAAGGGTAGTCGATCCACAAATGACCACTGAACAAATGACAGACGGATCCCGGTCGAGTTTCCACTCCCCTCACTACGGAGTTTCCATGAGTGAGACTACAGTGGGTTCACGATCGGAAGAAAGACAGGACCGGGGGTTTCTACTACATTCGGGTCCCAACCACGGTTCTCATGTAATCCACGAGTTAATCGTAGATTATACGACTTAAACACAAGAGGTCTCCCAAACAGTTAACATGAACGGTCGTTTGTAACTCTTTCACCTCTTCCACTCAGGAACGGTGGGACCCTACGGGTCTCTGTAACCCACCCCCTAGGTCCTCTTCTCCACGACCGTCCCCAAACTCCCCCCGACGCACATCTCTCTCTCCCGTCACGAAGACCGGGTGACTGTAGTCTCGTGAGACGGACACCCACGGACTCCGGAGGCTCCACTCGGAAGAACAAACAAAAAAATAAGTGAATCTGAGACCAGGGTCTGGAACCCTTACGACTCGTAGACCCGTCCACCGTCATGTCCCGGTCTTCCGGGGTGTCAGGAGACAGGAGAGTGAGGTCCTTTACTTCCTAACCGAGGTCGATCTTGGAGAAAACATCGTCTGTACTCAGACCTCCCGACCAACCACTGTGGAACCGGTGGGAAGTAGGGTCGTGTCCCGTCTGGTCGTGCGTTTCCACGACTTCAATTATATAAACTTCGGCGTCGTTCGTCGGATTCCTTCTCGTAGTACTTGACGTGTCTCTCTTGACCCACTAAAGAAGTGTATTTACTCCCCGTCCTTCCTTCTACCAGATATTAGTTATTATATACTTGGAACTCTGACAGTATATGTCACTTCATTCAGTCTTTCTCATTTTGTTCATAGTAAATAATTACGTATACATACCTTAGATCTTTTTACAATGTCTACCTGGATAAACGTTTCGTCTCTATCTCTGTGTCTAAGTCTCTTGTTTACATTCCGATGGTACCCCTTTCCCCACTCTATTTAACCCTCTAACCTTGACTGTACATATATGATAACTACCCGAGTCATCATTTCTTATGTGGACGGTTCGTCCTCTACGTCCAAGTTAGGGACCCAACCCTTCTAGGGGACCTCTTCCTTTACCGTTGGGTGAGGTCATAAGAACGGACCCTTTAGGATACCTGTCTCCTCAGACCACCAAATATCAGGTACCCCAACGTTTACCCAACCTGTTCTGACTCGTAGATTTGGTGGTGGTGGCGTAACAACTATGATACATGTTTTATCTATTGATTCGCCTTAGATGACATATCGTGTTCCTTGAGACGAGTCACGAGACATCACTGGATTTACCCTTCCTTTAGGGTTTTCCTCCCCTATGTACACATACATATCGACTAAGTGAAACGACACGTCGTCTTTGATTGTACTGTGACATTTCGTTGATATGAGGTTACTTTTAGTTATTTTTTATTAGTACATACTTAACTCTATTTGAGATTCTACCTCACCACTCAACGATTCATCACATGTTGAGAAACACTGAGGGACCTGACATCGGACGGTCCGAGGAGACAGATACCCTAAGAGGTCCGTTCTGATGACCTCACTTAACGGTGCAGGAGGAGATCCCCTAGAAGGGTTGGGTCCTTGACTTGGACGCAGAGGACATAACGTCCACCTAAGAAATGGTTTACTCGGTGGTCCCTTCAGGAAAATGACGTACATTTTCCGTCAGTTAATTACCTTTTTTTGTCCGGAGGCCTCTCGGTTACTCTGGAGCCTCCCTGTCTTCACGGGAAAAGTCGTGAAGACGAAAGCCAAACTATTCTTAGTGTGCACAGTGTGCATAAAGACCCTTAGGGTTTGAGTAGTCACAACCCCGAATACCAAAGGAAGACGACCCCAACTACGTGCCTCGAAACGGCGCCCTCCTGAGGTCCTTGGTCACTGAGTGTCGGTGGTTCCTCACAACCACTGTGTAGACTCCTCCAAAGGGTTCTTCGTTGTCTCCTTTAGAGAAAGTAGGAGGTGTGGACCTTTCCGGGGATTTGTGTCCCGAGAAAGAGAGAAAGGGAAACTGACCCCATCATCTAAGTCCAGTCGAGACGTCGGGTGTCACCCCCAGGCCCCTAGTGCAAGACTTTTGTTCAACGAGTGAAGGATGTCCATCTCTCCCACCCCCACCCCCACCCCGACTCAGTCCCACATTCCCTTCCCCTACACTCTCGGAGGAAAGAGGAAACTTGAACCGGAGGTGACCCCCTCCCCCGTGTGGGAACGAAGGGTGACTCTCCTTCCCTCCCCTCCTTTGGTCGTAACGGGGTCTGGGAGGATAGACACTAGTAAGTTCCGGTTGTCGTTCTAGTTCTTCCTCTATGGTGACCTCGGAGGTAAAGTTTCCTTTCTTGTCCAAGTGTCTCCAGTTTATCGGACGAGTTCCAATATTTCGACCATCTCATTCTGGGACAACAGGTCGGTGGAGTCACACATAGTGACTAAAGGTAACATATCTAAAAATTTTTAGTACTAAATTATTGTTTAGGGAGTAACTACCAATAAATTTGACTAAGGTCAAAAAATTATAATGTTAGTGGTCTCGGAGAAAATTATCTTCGACAAAGAAAGAAGGTTCGAAAAAGAAAGAGGGGTTAGTATTTTCATTATCCACTAATAACACCCCCCTTTTTTTAAGTGTCTGGTATCTTTACATGCTATGTCTTTACCTTTAAGGGGTCACATTAACGGTAATGGTCAAACCTCAGGTAGAAAGGTCTGGAAAAGAATACGTATATCCTTGTTTGTACAAGTCGCCAGAGTTATATAATGATCTCTTTTTTTTAGTTCGTTTTGCTAAGACACAAGATACAAAATATAATATGTAATATAAAATATTCTAAGGTTCAAAACCAAATCTTTCATGTACGTCTCCCTGAAGGGACACCAGGTCACCGGGTCACGTCCCCCGGACCAAAGGTAGGGACCAGTCTCTTGATCTAGGATGTACAGGGTTGATACTCAAGTGTAGGACGTTGATTTTCAAAGGTGTACGACGTTGATTATGGATCGTGTTGGTTGATTCATTTTTCTTTATTTAAAAATTTTTTCTATTCTGTCTTAAAAAATTATTTATTTATTCTTCATGTGACTTAAAAATTATTTAAAAGAATTTTTTCATGTAAAACCTTCTTATTCTTTGAAATTTTATGGTCAAAATGTGTAAAGACGTTACAAGATATGAATCTAAAAATTTTAGAAAAAAAATATCTTCATATTACATGTAGATAAAGGTATCGATATACACTTTCAACTCCCGAAGGGTGCACCGAGTCACCGTTTCTTAGGCGAACGGTTACGTCCTCTGCACCCAAGTTAGGGACTCAGTCCTTATAACGGACCCCTTCCTTCACCGTTGGGTGAGGTCATAGGAACGGACCTTTTAAGGTGCCTGTCTCCTCGGACCACCCGATATCAGGAACCCTAGCGTTCTCAGTCTGTGCTGGATCACTGATTCGGTGTTGTACTTTCAACTGTAGCGTACTGATATGTCGACATACTGAAAAGTGTTCGACTTAGGGGGGACCCTGCTCGAGGGTATACCTTTTTGTTTTGTACACGTGGGGTTTGGAGACGAGGGAAGAGTACTAGTAGGAACGTGGTTCCCATGGGTATAGGACGGAAGATTGAATGTATGTAAACGGACAAACAATTTTAGACAACTTAAAATTGTTACTGGTGCATAATGTAAATTTTACTCTTATTAGACCCTGAAAAATCCGTAAGGTCACCAGTTCCGAGACACGTAGGTGACGTCCCCTGAGTCCAAGTTCAGGACTTGTCCCTTAATTCTAGGGTGTGCGGAGTGTCACTCCGGTTTTATTTATTTATTATTTTTCTCTTATTAGGTATGTCTACAATTTTATCTATGTCTACATCACCGGTAGTAAACTACCGTCGCTTATCCGTAGTCAAGAAAAGAAGTGTCGATGTGCCTCAGGGAACCTGTCGTAAGCTAGATTGACCGAGAAAAATTCCCTGTAAACCTAACTAAGGTTAAAAACCGAGTGTCCGTTGTGAGATTCCTTGTTGGACTACGGATAAAGATACGGTGTAGTGAAACCTTACACAGAGCAATTCTATGTGTGACTGCTCACTTTGACGATCAGTTTTCTATCGATTTAGTTCTTTGTAAAAACCTATAAAACGACATCGTTGGGATGTCTTTCGTTATTTACGAGACAATGAAGAAGTTTTGTTCTCAGTCTACGACTCACGTTTGGAGGAGTGGCGTCTGGGGGAGTGACCGTCGGTTCAGTCATGTGGACCGAGGGTTCCGTCTACCTCGGGTCCGCCGTGGCTTTTGTCTCCCAGGGGGAGGGGGTGGGTCTGGGGGTTTGGAGTGAAGTACTCTTGCACGTTTGTTGATTTGTGATGGTGTTTCTGTCGCCGACCCTCTATCTCAATTTATCGTCTCGAGCATTTCCCTACTCCGACAACTCCGGACGAGAATTGAAGGAGACGCCTGCCCCACACTGGAAGTCCCTCCCGTCTCACGAGTAGACCCGGAATCAGAGAATAATTTATCCCGTAGAGCCTCGATTCACTTAGGACCTCCTGACGCCAGGTCCGACGGGACCACCGAGTCTACCGTTTCTCAGGTGGACGTTACGCCCTCTGGGTCCAAGTTAAGGACTCAGCCCTTCTAGGGGACCTCCTCCTCTACCGTTGGATGAGGCAATAAGAACGGACCCTTTAAGGTACCTGTCTCCGCGGACCACCCGATGTCACACCCCCCAACGTTTCTCAGTCTTTGTTGACTCACTGATTGTGATGTGAAGATTTATCCCGTAGAACCTCGTTTCACTTGGGACCTCCTGAGACCAGATCGAATTGAGCCGGGAAAGGCGACTGGGCAGTCGGAGTCTTCTGTTGGACAAGACAACTGGAGTGTCAACCACCCGTCTTTTACAAACGAAGAGAAGCCGTGAAGGAAGTAGATTCGCAAAGACTGAGGGTAGGTGGTGTTGATCTGGACGGGCCGGGAGGCTGAGGTGTCCCTCGGAAAGTCTACGGTCTTCTACAAAGTGTGGTCGAACTCAGTGTCAGTGTAAGACACCGACGGTCTCCGGAGACGTACCTCGGACCAAACAGTAACGGAAAGAATTTAATGTGGAGGGTCAGGTCCCGTCCGGTCCTTTACGTCACCCTGAGAGAGGAGGAAACTGGACCCAGCCCACGAAGATAATTGTACCGGTTTCCGATTTAAGAAGAAACTGGGCTATCGAGAATTCAACGAGTTCACGTCCGACCCTTTGGTTCTATTCTAGGTCCCGAGAATACTGAGGAGGTAAGGTCGAGTCGTAGAAGAGGAACATCGAAAGAAGAGACTGATGGCTTCGACTGTCTGTCACTTTATAATTACCTGTACGCCGTCTCTGGGGCTCCAGAGAGTGGAAGGGGGGAGAGAGAAAGATAAAAAACTATACCCAGTAAAAATTTCAGAAATAAACCAAACAATGTTACGACGAAGACAAGATACGAAACCAACAAACCGGTCCTCAGTACGTCCTAGGGTCGAGGGGTTTGACCATCTGACTTGGACAGAGGAAGGGCGTAACCTTCCACATCAGGGTTGGTGACTTAGTGGTCCCTTCAGGGAGAGTGGAGAAGAAACCACGTTCAAGAGGACGGAGTACCGGTCCGCAGGGGTCCCAAAGTACGAGTCATCTTTACTTGTCCGCGATCACTTTCGTCAAACCCCCAACCCGACCTCGCCCCAAACCGGGACCTCCGTGGACGAAGAACCGAGATCCACGGGACCCACGAAGGTAGGGGAGGTCCGAAAGAGATGTCGATGATTCTCCTGATGTCGTACAAACCCCCGTTTACTCCCACGAGATTACCATTTCTTGAGAGGACGGTTACGTTCTCTGTATTCTCTACACCCAAGTTAAGACCGAACCCTTCTACGGGACCTCCTCCTTTACCGTTGAGTGAGGTCATAAGAACGGATCCCTTAGGGTACCTGTCTCCTCGGACCGTCCGATGTCAGGTGTCTCAACGTCTCATCCTGTGTTGACGTCGTTGAATCGTGCATGTGTGCTCCTCGAACTACGTCTTACTTCGGTGTCAGTAAAATTGGAGCAATTAAAGAAAAATTGACTCGTGTTTGTAGAAACGGCGTATCTACTCGAAAACACGTAAATGTAGTGTCCTTGGTAGACGTAAAAAAATGAGTTCTGAAATAACAAGTTGGTTCTATAATATTTTCCTTGTCGCTCGTTCTTTTCTTTATATATTTGGTACCCTCCCGTCTTCACTTTCGCCTTGAAGGATCACCCTCTAGTTCCCCGGAGCAGAGGGTCTGATGTTCAAGGACGGGTTTCCTCCAGGAGTCTTTGACTTCACTGGGACTCTCGGTCTAGTCGGGGAACCTTCGGAGTAAAGGTTAGACCCAGACGGGAGTTTCCGGTGGGACACCTTTCCCAATCGGGCCCTTCTGGTTCCCCTGCGTAGGATAGTGGTAGGGTACTCTCTAAGCCCAGAGTCACAGTAACGGGATGAACCCGTTTCTTTACACCACCGACCTGTCAGTTGTGTTTCAAGGGTCGGGTTGGGCCCGACTCAATGTCCTCGGTCTTCACCACGTGACCCGTGGTAAGACATGAGTCAGGAGGTCTCACGGAACGTTCATCGTCCTTCACGGCACCCCAAGACTTCGGAAGAAAGATTCTAACGGTCACTAGTACTTGTTCATCTAAGGTACGTCCTCCGGGTATCTTTCTTGAACGACATCAAGTTTTGTCCGTCGAAGACGCCAAAGTCACTGTCAAGGTACCGACTCACACAGGTAAGAGAGAGTAAAAAGACCTAGAGCGAGTAGTGACTGGTTACAAAAACATTCGCCCTGTGGTCTTTTGTATAAGAGACCAGTGAACATTTTGGAATTTTGTTTCCCTTTGAACACTTTGGTGAATAAAAGTCCGTTAACGATGACTTAAAGGATATTGTCTCTATTTAGCGAGGAGTCCTACGTCCCGAGGTCAGGGTCATTCATCGGATCCCGGTTCTCAAAACACAATCTTACAAAAATTCCGGGTAGAAGCAGTAATTTCTTTTTAATTTTTACGGACCTCTTCCTTTACCGTTGGGTAAGGTCATAAGAACGGATCCTTTAGGGTACCTGTCTCCTCGGACCGTCCGATGTCAGGTATCCCATCGTTTCTCAACCTGTATTGAATGGTTGATTGCGATTGTGAAAGTGCGAGTCCTACCTAAAAGATCGAGGTTCAGTGGAAAACTCCTTGACGGAGTGAAACATGACGAAACACATTTGTATTTCTGATAACAAATTCTGTGTGTGTGTTTTAAATTTACGAATTTTTTTTTTACGTCGAGATTCTTGAGATCGAAACTTATCACAATGGAGAACGCCGTGGAAGATTCTATTCGTTAAGTGGGTACACGTAATTCCCTGGTCTCCTTCACTGGACGACTGGACGACCTACTAAAAGATTTCGGTCAATCGTCCACCCCTTACAGACGGGGTTTGACGTTGGACTTAAACATTGTCAACGAGAAACTCCGGGTCCCTGATAAAGTAGGTGTGGACCTAGCACTCTCATTTGGGTCCCCACCAAAGGTTTGAAGAAAATCGGAGTCTGGGAAAACAAGTTACTGTAGAATGTCCATTCACATTGATACCCGTTACCTACTGTCCTCTCGACAAACCTTACTTCTCCCACTTCTCCGAGCCCAGGGTGGATCCCGGTGGGGGTCGGGGAACGAGCGGACTGGACTAGGAGTCGTGGGGACCTAAACGGTGTCGTACTCCAGACCGTTTTCTGAGGGGAATTTGACCGTAGTTTAGTGGTCCCCTTGTCTAAATTTTTTCACCACCCTCCCTCCGTCTCAGTGTCCGTCATGGGACTACCCCTCTGTAAAAGGTATTTTCCAGTGGTGTTCCTTCTATGCTTCCTTTGTGTGGCCTCCAGGTCCCACTCTGTTTTTGAGAGTTCAATGACAGAGGATTTACACCCTCCCAAAGATGTAGATCGTGTACTTCATTCTTAACGTCTGGTAGTTTTACTAGTAGCTTCCTGAAGGGACCATCAGGTCACCAATTCTTAGACGGACGATTATGTCCCCTGTACCCAAGCTAGGGACCAGGACCTTCTAAGGTCGACGCTCCGTTGACTCGGACACGTGGTGTTGATGACTCGAGTGTGAGATCTCGGGTCCTCGGGGTCGACGACTTCGGGTGCACGGGTCTCGAACACGAGACTTCGATCTCTTCGGTGGTGTTACTCTTCGGACGTGTGGTGTTGATCTCTGTCAGACGAGCGTCGTTATGTCTGGGTCATTTCGGTTTTTTTTTTTTTTTTAGTAGTTTTTTTATGTTTTACATCGTCCGTACAAATTCGTTGACGTATTATGTTGTACATATTTATATATGTTTATGTTACATATACTCTTACATCTTGTATATCATATCACTCATATAAACTTTTAAATATTAAAGTCTTATAAATTTTCATGTAACACCATAAGGGACCACCGAGTCATCAATTCTTAAACGGACGGTTACGTCCTCTGTGTCCAAGTTAGGGACTAGGTCCTTCTAGGGAGAACGGAGTCCCGTCGATTCGGGTCACGGGGTGTCGATGACTCGGACACGAGACCTCGGGCCCTCGACGTTGATGACTTCCGGCTCTTGGGATCTCGGACACGAGGTGTTCTCTTCGGTGGCGTTACTCTTCGGGAACGTGGTGTCGATCTCTCATCGGGGACAAGTGGATTGGACCTTTTTTCGGACACATCGTTACTTCTGGGTCATATCGGTTTTTATTCATTTATTTATTTTTGTTTGTAAATTTTTGATGAAACATACAACGTGTGGACTTTGAATATTATAACATACAGTAAATATTAGTTGTTCTTTTGTAAAACACAGAACCAAAAACCGGAGCATTTTAACAGAAAACATTCATCGTACTCGACCACGAACCTGAGGTTCTCATGTCCTCGACTCGTGAACCTTCCACAAAGGGGTCATTCAGGAATGTTATCGGTACACCAACAATGACGACAGGGTAAAATATCTACTCCCTAGTCTCCGAGTCTCTCCACTTCACTGAACGGAACTGTCAGTGTTCCTACCACTCCTCGTCTGCCTTAAGTTTGGTTCTAGACGAACTTACCTCGGTCTCGAGAACTAGGAGTTAGATCCCCGTCCTTGAAAGAAAAAAAAAGTTTGTGGAGATATATCTCCCCTTACATTAATTACTCTATCCATTTACACTTTGATAGAGACAAAACTCCGTCTTTTTAGTCAGGTTCCCGTGACGGGTACAGGTTTATCACCAGGTCTTCGGGAAGTCATACCTTCGTCGTTCGTCGGAACCGAAGACGACCTCGAATGTGTCAAGTCACCCGGATTTCTCGTTCGAACAACGGGGACACAGACACACTGAGTCGGCCACCTAAACGACTGAAGACCCTGGGTCCACCCCAGTTCACGTTGTGTGTTGTGATCGGTCCTTCCTTAAGGTCACGGATACCCCCAGTTGACTGAACAGAAGTTCAATGTAAGACGAGAGATGTCGGGTTTTACGAAACTCGTCCAGAACTAGACATTTTTATTTGGAGAATACAGTATGTCCTGGTTCAAATTGCTTTATTGTCCACCGTTTTCAAACCCTATAGGATGACCAAGATTGGTTCGTCCTCAACTAACGAATCAGTTATTGGATATCACCTTTTCTTAGACTTTTTATTTTATATATATTGACGTAGTGAAACGACATGTGGACTTTGATTACGTTGTTACATTTAGTTGGTATAACGTTAATCCTTTTTTTTTCTTTTCTCAAGTGACAATAGGAGTCTTTTCGATTCTCGATTTAGAATGGTGTGAACTGTATTTCAATTTGTTGATCGGTCATAAGACAAACGAATCAAAGAGAGAAACGGACTTGAGGTAGTGGCGTAGATGGATATGTCGCACACTCAAAAACTTCCACCACAGACCGACCCCGAGGAGTCTACGGACACTCGTCGGTGGTTCCCACTCTTTCGGTCCCAGTGTGGGTCCCGACGTCCGACCCGTGAAGAAATTCTGGAATTGGTGAATGACAAAATTCTCTGCTTCGGCCCGAGAGTAGACGTCCGGATCTTTCTCTTTTGTTTTCACGACCAACTATACCCAACACTTGACGTCTATGGTTCGGGGTCTCTCGTTCGTCTCACTACTGTCCCTGTCCCTTGTGGACCTTGGTGAAGAAAACCAAGGTCCAAGACGAGGTTTGTAAAGTACCCAAAATTGAGGAAATTACGATACTCAACTTAAAATAATAGAGTAAAACGTATACCCCTTTGACGAGATCTCTCGCTCACACATTGACTCATTGAACGAATTTTAGGACATCGATCACTCACTAACATACGGGAACTTACGTGGTAGAACGGGAAGTGCCGTGCAGTGCTTCCTCTCCGACATGTCTGTCCACCAGAATTTGGTCTCGAACACCTGAGACCCCCACACGTTCTAAAGGGGAACCTTACATTCTTCCTTTATATTCGTACACATAAAAGTACAAATAGAGTAGGAAAAATAAAGACTTCTTGTAAATTATTATATGTGTCATAAGTCAACCGGTTTTTCAAATAAACCCTAAAGATATTCTACCATGTCTCTTTAGACTTGGTTGTAAAACCGATTACGTTGTATAATTTATTTGGATCCATTATATTTACAATTATTAAATAATTTATTTATAATATTCATATATAATTTATATATATATGTATTATATAATTTTTATAAATCAACGTCAATCATAAATATTAATTTTCTAAAAAAAGTGACTACTCAAGTAACTCGTTTTACAAACGTCTGGGGACTCGAGATTACCAAGAATCTTACTTCATTTACCTAGGAAAACCCCCACCGTTAATATACGTTTTCACACGTGTGGTACGTAAAGGGACATCTCCCCACGTATTAACGTTAGTATACAAGTTTCCCCAGACACTGAATACTTTCTCGGGGACTGGATCAGGTACAAGGTCACCGGGTTGGGGAGAGTAAAGTATCTTCGGGTCTCTACCACTCACCGAGCGAGTTCGGGTCTCACCGTGGCCACTCCTCTCAGACCCCGAGACCCCACGACCGGAAGGGACTTTGCTGGGACTTTCACTTTCACGATCAAAGAGTCGGTTCAGACTGAGAAACACTGGGGTACCTGACATCGGGTGGTCCAGGAAACAGGTACCTTAAGAGGTCTGTTCTTATGACCTCACCCAACGGTAAGGGAAGAGGTCCCCTAGAAGGGTTGGGTCCCTAACTTGGGTCCAGACGACGTAACGTCCGTCTAAGAAATGGTAGACTCGGTGGTCGAGGGGACCCCCGGGCTTCTTCCTCCACTAGGATGGGAACTTCACCGACTCTTGTCGTTTGGTAGAGACTCAAAGGGTTGTCGGAGTCCCCTCCTAAAGATCAAGACCCCTCACTTTACGTTGGGGGTCACATTAAAGGTACGTGATAAAGGTGGGGGTTGACGAGGACCCACAAGGACGAATGTGTTATGGTACGGGACCCCGTCCTGAAATGTTTTTGTTCGACCCCTCTATCCATTATACCAATGGGACCCATCCCGACGACTCGGAGTCACCCCGGTCCCGTAGACGGGTTCAACGTTCTAGTTCTCAACTTAAGTTTAGGTCCAAACAGACTAAGGTCTCTACCCCACCAGAGACTGAGGACGTCGAACCGGAGTCCGGTTCTTAGTTAAGAGTCTTAATAGTACCCAAACCCCAACCTCCTCGTTTGAAGGGTGGTCGACGGTGGACGGGACAAGGGGATCTCTTCTTTCCTGGGAACCCCTGTGTAGGTCGTCGTTTTCCTCAAGTGGTACTTCTGGGTCCGAACGATCCACCGAGTCACTATTTCTTAGATGGACCTCTTCCTTTGTCGTTGGATGAGGGCATAAGAACGGACCCTTTAGGGTATCTGTCTCCTCGGACCGTCCGATGACAAGAACCCCAACGTTCTCATCTTGTGCTGCCTCGCTGACTCGTTTGTGTACATGTACCGCCGGGTTCTCCTGTGTTGAATGTCGCGTCCACCTACCGGTGTGGGTTCCTGTGGTCTTCTTAGTCCTGTGGCCGGTGGTCCTCCGGCCACTACTCACCCCGTGTTCTGTCTGGACCTTTTATGTGCGTACAACTTACTTGTAAACTCTGCGCGTCTATTTGTGTTTCTTCCTTTTTAGGTGTCCTTCGGGGTGGGTGGTGAGTCTCTTATGGTGAAGAAACGTGCGAAGGAAGATCAGAAAAGATCCGAGAAATTTGTATAACTTTGGTAAAGTATATATTTTGAAGTCCTTTGACTTTCACTTCAGTGAGTCAACACAGACTGAGAAAAGCTGGAGTACCTGACATCGGGTGGTCCGAGGAGGTAGGTACCTCAAAAGGTCCGTTCTTATGACCTCATCCAACGGTAAAGGAAGAGGTCCCCTAGAAGGACTGGGTCCCTAGCTTGGACCCAGAGGGTGTAACGTCCGTTTACGAAATGACAGACTCGGTGGTCCCTTCGGGTTAGAAGTCTAGGGTGTAGGTTTAAATTTGTCAATTATTTGAGTCATCGATGCAAACAAGTTTTACTCTATCTGTTAAACGTACGGACAATTACCCTAAAAATAATAAATAAATTTTTGTAAAAATTAAAATCTTCTTTATCGACTTATATATAAGTGACATCGAGGAAGTGTCTTCATTGATGGTAATAATTAAACGTATATGTATATACCTTAAATATATCTGGGTAGTGTATGTCAAAAAAAAATTAAATCAAAATTAACCTCTATCAACGAAATGTCACAACACATCCGAAGACGGTATGTAGTTGTACTCAGTCAGTATCCATATGTATCCAGGGGAGGGAGACCTTGGAGGGAGGGTGGGCAGATCCAAAACTGTCTAGTGGCCCAACTCGAGGAACACGATATGTCGTTAAAGGGTAATGGGGTGTGACCAGTCTTACCCGTAGTGATTTTTCAGATGTTATTTACGATCTCTCCCACACCTCTTTTCCCTTGGGCGAACGCGACAACCACCCTTGCATTTGACTATGTTGGTGATACCTCTTGTCATACCTCTAAGGAATTTTTTGATTTTTACTTTGGTGATACTGAGTCGTTAGGGCGACGACCTGTATATGGGACTCTTTTCGTATTAACGTTTTCTGTGTACATGGGGTCACAAGTGACATTGTGTATATCAAAATTTTTATGTTTCCGAATATACCATGTTTAACAAGACGTTGGTCCGAAAAAAGAATTTGTACGGTCGTATAAGAAAAAAGATTGTCGTACGGTAGACTTCATACCGACATGGTACCTAATAAATCGGTAATTACATGTAAGACAAACAAAAAACGTAAAATGTTTATTCCGACGTCTCTTGTAGGTCCATACAAAGAGGGACACGTCCTCGGACGGGTTCCGTCTATGACTTTTGTTCTTGTTGATTGGTATCTGATGTAGGTAAAAGTTATTATTGTCTATACCATTTTACGGAAGGTTTTTCCGAAGTGACTAAAGGTAAGGATTAGTGGTCAGTACATGGGACGGATGGGGACTGTAATAGTCTCTAAAATTAAAAACGTCTCGTCACCCACTTTTTATTATAAAGTAAAGTTAAAGGATGAACGGTCAAAGTCGGATAAAAGTACATGACTGGTACGTACTAAAAAGAAGATACCCAAGGGATAAACAGGAAGACGGGTAAAACATTTAATACATTTGTCGTCTCAAATATAGTTTATATTTGACTATGGGGTTTAGAAAGAGACTATGAAAGAAAGGGACACTGACCAGGAACACTTATCGTTTCGTCCTTCTTAGTCCTGGGTACCCACTTTTACCGTTCCGACGTCTGACTGCGGGTTCCAACTTTTTCTTTCAAAACCTACAGTCTCTTCCCCATCTTGCAAATGGCTTCTAGACAATGTACAGTTCGTGTCATGATTGACGTTTGAAGGTAGAACACTCCTTCCTTCCCTAATGATAGTAGAAATAGAGAGTAAAATGTCAAGTCATTTTTGTTCTAAGTTTCTGCAAGTTAATGGACGGGTCCCGCTAGACCTCTCATTTTTCGTCCCGGACCTATGTCTGAGTTCAGGGGACTCAAGATGTCAGGGACGGTCAGAGTACCGATGTCGAAATCCCGTCCTCTCCACCACCCCGCCCCGTCCCACCCCTTCCCTCCTTCCTTTACCGTACCCTACGAGAACCCCTCCCTTGGTGGTAGTGGTTCCGACCTACCACGGTGCGCCTCTCCTTTCAAACCACTCTCCGGGACCCTCCAGGGAAAGGGAAGACTCTGCACTTCGAAGACAAACGGAGGGAGAGTAGAGGTACCCAAAGGATTGGACCTACTTGGAGTCTTTACACTACGCTTCACTCTTTGGTCCGTGCTTTTTGGTATATGGTATACTGACGTAAACATACTTTACAAGTCCTCTCTACTTAGATATCGTTGTCTTACATCTAATCGTCAACGGTCCCCGACCCTTCCCCTGTCTCTAATTGATATTTATCCGTGTTCCCTAGACTCTCAAACTACCTTTGCAAGATTTTGATCAAACACCAATACCAACGTAATGAGCCATTTAAATAATTTTTAGTGACTCAGCACGTGAATTTACCCACTTAAAATACTGTACGTCTAATACAGTCCTATTTCAAAATTCATTACGTCCACCCGTATTCGACGTACCTACACCTTCCATCTTTCTGGGGAAAGAAGACCCGTCTCTCCCCAGTCGTCTCCGGAGGACTCGATACTGGACTTGCTCTCTGGATCTGTGTCGATTTCCAGGAGCCACTTCACACTAGTGGAGGGGTTTTACACTGAGAGGTCCCTTTCGACGAGGAACGGACACGTGGTGTTGATCTCTTTTCGGACACGTCGTCACTTTTGGGTCGTGTCGGTTTCTTGTTTGTTGTTGGATTGTTGTTGTCTTTGTTTCTTATTACGACGACCCTTGTAAGCACACGTTCACAACCCGTCTATCTAGGAAGTAGTCCCCGCGCCCATAGAATCACCATTTTTTTAGGCGGACGGTTGCGTCCTCTACGTTCAAGCTAGGGACCAACCCCTTCTACGGGACCTCTTCCTTTGTCGTTGGGTGAGGTCATAAGAACGGACCCTTTCAGGTACCTGTCTCCTCGGACAGCCCGATATCAAGTACCCCAACGCTTGTCAGTCTGTGCTGAATCGCTGACTTGTGACTCAGGAAGTAATTCAAAACAGGACACTGCTAAATGCTCACACAGGACGTGATCTTATACTCGCTAACCTTTTGTCGTGACGATAGTGTGAGTCGAGAGGAAATCTGAGGTCGAGTCCCGATCTCTTTGTCCGATCTCAGGTGTGAACCCTTCTCAAATACCTTCCTTCCCTCCCTCTCCCCCTCCTTCTCACAACCGACACAAAGACTCTTAGGCCTCCTTACCCTCTTGAGTGCAAGGGCTCAGTGGTCGAAACCCCTAGCCGTGTGAAAGAAAAATCCCGACCAGAAGACTCAACCGACCCCTCTCCATCCTTCATGTAGTTGACGTTTTTGTTCGTTCTGTGTGCAGAATCGATCCATTTGTCGTCCACCTGAGTCTCTGTTTTGAATGTTGACGTACAGACTATGAGTCCATAATTTTAGGAAGAGTCACAAAGGATCCAACAGTGCCCGAACTTCCAGTGTCTAGTTACCCTAAAAACTAGATCATTAAGAGTCTACCTAGACTCCCGAGTCTCTACCTCCAGTTGAACCACAGGACCTCTCTCCCCGAGACCTCGGTAGGTCTATACTTTTCTGGGGACTAGTTGGTGACACACCTGACGTTCCTCTAGTTGGTCAGTTATGATTTCCTTTGGTTGGGACTTATAAGTAACCTTCCTGACTACGACTTCGACTTCGAGGTTGTGAAACCGGTGGACTAAACTTCTCGACTGAGTGACCTTTTCTGGGACTACGACCCAGTTTCTTCCTCCGTCACTCTTACACTAATCTCTCGTAGTGGTAGAGTTACCTGTACTTAACTCGTTTGAGGTCCTCTGTCTCCTCCTGTCTCCTCGGACCACACGACATCGGCACCCCAACGTTTCTCAATCTGTGCTGAATCGTTGACTTGTTGTCATTACTGATCCCCGTTCAGGATAGCGAAGAGACACTCCACTGGGGGTAGAGGAAAGATTCCACCAACACTCTTACTTTCCCTTGTCACTCGGGTCGTTTCACTCATCATACCTACCGAAGTGGAGCGACTTCTAGAACTCGATGTAGACCTCAGGGAATCGGGAACCGTACTGGTTGGGGGCTCGGGAGGAGGAACACGCCTTCTTCGACCTTCTTTCCTCTACCACCTGTTATGGTTCGTCCAACCCTCCAACACGTTCAACTCTAAAAGAAAGAGTTGGAGTCACCAATTCTTAGACACAAAGGTACCGTCCCCCGTGTCCAAGCTAGGGACCAGTCTCTTGACTCTAGGGTGTACGAAACCGCGAGTTGGTTCATTTTTTTTTTTTTTCGGTTCGTTTGTATACAATAGTCTCCCTGAAAATCTGATCAGAGTTGGAAATTAAAGTTTCCACTTGTGATCACTACATTCCCTGACTGGGGATGCTCCGGGGTGTTTCCTTTCCCGGGCCGCCCCCAGGTGTTCGAGGAGAGGACTGAGGACCACCCATTGCGGAGAGAAAGTAAGATTAGGTGGCAGTATACTGACTTCACCACCCTGTCCCGTCCGTCTGTTCGGGTGTCCCGTTTCCCTCTGTGGTCTCCGACCTCTTAGGTTGGGGGACGGAGACTGTCGACCCCTTCCTGTAAAGTGACTAAAAGACGTTTTACCATCCTCTCCCTTAACACACTGTGCACTTGAACCTGAGATCTCAGTTCCCGTGACCCTCCCCGTCGGTCACAAACTAGGAAACCCAGACCGTAGAAGGTATATTTTACAACTCGGAAACCTGGGGGTGGTGGGACTCTGTACCCGTCATCTCTTTAATACGGGGGACGAGACGTACTACACCCCCCAAAGTTCTTCTGGGTCGATTGGTCTTAACTGGGAATGGTTCGAGGATAGAGTACAATCACCAACACGGTTCGTGCAGTCGAATTCGAATGACTTGGTTATTGAAACCCCTACCCGTGATCAAAGAGGTAAAATAGGGGTCTTCAGAACCGAGTCTCCCAACTTTATTCAAGTTCAACGAATAAACTTGAACGAGTTCAAGTTCTCGGTTATTAGTCGTCCCGGTCGTAGACTCGGTTTCTTACGGATATAATCTAAGAGCACGGTGTGTAACGGATTCCCGGTTTACATAAAACTGTTTTTCAATTCGTGCCCCTGAAGGGACCACCAGGTCACCCCTTAGACGGGACGTTCCGTCCTTAGCACCCAAACTAAGGACCAGTCCTTTGATTCTAGGGTGTACGGTGCTCGTCGATTCGGGTGCACGATGTTTATGACTCGGACCCGAGAGACCTCGGACGGGGTGTTGATCCCTCGGACTCGTGGCGTAGTTTTCTCGGACGCACTACGTCGCTTCTAGGGTGTACTCCGTTGATTCTGGACTACGTCGGTTTGTGTATTTATTTATGTAAAATTTCCAATCCGTGTAGTCCAGTAGTCCCACAACTTCCTTTGCCAAGCCCCTCTTGCCGGAATCAGAGTACAGGACTTTCGGACCCTCCTCCGGCCGGGAGTCGACCCCACAGAGTCGGACCGGAAGGGAATCGGGAAAATCAGGAGTGACGAGACCTTCACAAGTAGAGGGAGGAAGGATGTCCGAGGGTGACCCCGTCACCACTCGGACGTCCCCCGTCTGGATGTCTGGGGTCACCGGACCCCGACAACCCTCCAAACACCCCCTTGAACAAGATTAAAAACAAAATTTTAAAAACCGGTGTGGTGCACCGTACACCCGAGAGTCAAGGGACTGGTCCCTAGCTTGGATGTAGGGGACGGAACCCTCGTACCTCAGGATTGGTGACCTGGTGGTCCCTTCAGGGTGGAAACCTAAAATTACAGAAGAACGGGTCTCAGTCCTCAGGAAATAAGAAGAACTAGTGGGTGGGAGTGGAAGGGTCCACCGCGATCACCATTTCTTGAGTGGACGGTTATGTCCTCTGCATTCTATGCACCCAAGCCAGGGACCCAGTCCTTCTAGGGGTTCTCTTTCCGTACCGTTGGGTGAGGTCATAAGAACGGACTTCTTAGGAGTACCTCTTCTCGGACTGCCTGATGTCAGGTGTCCCAACGTTTCTCAGCCTGTGCTTACTTCGTGGGTCAAGTTTAGAGGGGTGAAGAGAGGAGAAACTTTTCCCGTCCTGAAAACTCGGGTACCACAGAACTACACGGACTTTTTTCGGATAGAAGGGGGGTTATGAAAGAGACGGTAGGTTCACGTACCATTCAACTAAATCAGCACAGGTTGAGATACGCTGGGATTCCTGACATCGGACGGTCCAAGGAGACAGGTACCCCTAAGAGGTCCGTTCTTATGACCTTACCTTACGAGACGGGAGGAGGTTCCCTAGAAGGGCTGGGTCCCTAGTTTAGGTGTAGGGAATACAGAGGTCGTAACCGTCCGTCCAAGAAATGGTGATCGTAGGTTCTCAGGAGAAATTTGACAGGACTTGAAGGTCGGTCTCCCACTCGAGAACGAGACCTCAGGGGTGGGGGTCCCTCTACTATGCCAACCCTCGTGCCCTCGTGCACAAACCCCTCTCTAACGGTAAGGACCCCTCGGTCCGTCTCAGTCCCCCAACCCTTCTAGTTTCGGTCCTCACCCGTCCATCACCTCCTCCACTCCCCTTGAAGACTTTCGGTCAAAAAGAAGAAAGTGGTAGATGGAAAGAATCGGGGACTTTAGAGACTCACCTTTCACACTCCGAATATCTCTGTTTTTGTTATTTGGTTTGAGTTGGGGGTTTGAGTCTTCTCAGATTATAAGTTATGTTCTTAGTCAATCGTGGGTAGGGAGGTCCCTACGGAGTTGAAGACCACGCTCTCAAGAGGGGTAGGAGGGGTGGAGGACTAAATTCTGGGTCCCGTCCTTCCCTGTCAAACCCTCAAACCCTACCTGTGTATGTGCGACGACATAAATTTTACCTATTGGTTTTTCCTGGATGACACGTCGTGTCTGTTGAGACGAGTTACAATACACCGTCGGACCTACCCTCCCCTCAAACCCCCTCTTACCTATGTACAGGTACATACCGACTTTGGGAAACGAGAAGTGGACTTTGATAGTGTTGTAACAAGTAGCCGATATGGGTTATGTTTTATCTTTCAATTTTTTATTTTTTCTAGTCTCCGACCACTGTACACTTCTCCCGTAGTGAGACCGAACGCAGAATTAATACAACGATACAGACGTGGAGGGTACGGCTCACTAGGTCAAGCACCCCCGGGGGACAGTGAGAGTTGCGAGGTCGGACTCTTCTAGAGTCCACTCTCCCTTCGTTCTATCGCCCTCCGGGTGACGCCCGACCGGAACTGATACTCAATTAGACCCCTCCCCCTACTTCGGTCTGCAACCGGAAACTCTTAAGGAAATGTGGAAACTATCAAATTAGGAGTGACAGGTTGTGTCGTCGGTGGCCGGTGTACACGATGTCTTGTGTAATTACGCCGGTCAGACGGAGCTCTACACGATATACGCACTTTGTGTGCAGCTCGTGAATCATGCTTTTCTACATTTTATATAGTCATTAATTGACGTATGACTAAAGTACGACTTTATTATTATAACAGGTATTTGACCCAATTTGTTTTACATAATTTAATTAAAGTGAACACAGAAAACTGAAAAAAACTTACACCGATGAAACATCTTAAAAAAAAAAAAACGGTTCCAGACACCCAGGATCAAGAGACTGGGTCTTAACTTAGTCCCAGGATGCGTCACTTTCACTACTCAGGATTAGTGACCTGGTAGTCCCTTGAGGGATCTTTTAAAATATAATGTAGACACCGAACTTTATATAAAGATGACGTGAACGACTGAATTGAAGACTCCTTGACGTCGAAGATTCCCGGTCTCCCTTAGTACCTCCAGGAATCGTCAGGGTACTATGTCTACCCTTTTGACTCCGGACCCCTCCCCTCACTGGACGGGTACCCGTGTACCATTTAAACGTCGACCCAGACCCCAGATCGGAGGAACGAGGGACGTTGAGACCCACACCCAAGTTCGGTATCCGGGGGTACGTGTTGTACTTACGAGAACAACCCATACAGGTCCGTCGTTCTTATAAGAAAGGGACACCCGTGTGACCCTCCCCTGAAGATCGTCCACAGCCCTGAACCTGGTTAGGTCGGAGTCGGAGTCTACCCAGATCTTACGGTGGGACAATGACCTTCTTCGTCGTTACGAGGTTTCGTAGAGTAGAGGTTACCCTTAGTTTGTCGTGGACGGAGGGTCACACCAGCTATCGTACTTTACTTTATTGATGTATGCTGTAAACGTGGTCGAACCGAGACCCAACAACATTGTCATTACAATCTCTTACTCCGAATACCAACGGTCC
Organism: Capra ibex; assembly: GCA_006410555.1. Taxonomy (NCBI): domain Eukaryota; kingdom Metazoa; phylum Chordata; class Mammalia; order Artiodactyla; family Bovidae; genus Capra; species Capra ibex. Next base: position 35,177,345 of record SJYO01040405.1, on the reverse strand, counting down.
CCTTTCCTACCCTCCCTCCCTATCGATTCCCCTCAAATCCTACCTGTGGGCGCCGATATAAATTTCACCTCCTGGTTGTTCCGACTGACATGTCGTGGCCGTTGAGACGAGTCACGATGCGCCCTCGGACCTACCCTCCCGTCGAGCCCCCTCTTACCTGTGTACGTATACATATCGACTCGGGGAAGGGACAAGTGGACTTTGATAGTGTCATAACAAACAATTGACCGATATGAGGTTATGTTTTATTTTTCAAAGTTTACGTCGAAAGTCAGTACTTTTTTTTCTCTGGTCATCGCGACAACGAGGACCTTCAGTTGGGGAGGGAGGTTCATCCCGAGCGACTCTTACCCTCGGCGGGGTCCTGCACCGTGCGTGAGTCGTGGGTCATCCTGAGTCACGAGTAGACGTCGTGACTCGGCCTAAGAATGGGTGTGAGTCGACTCAAGGGCAGGGTTTCTAGTCCAACCCGTAGGGTTACTAGTACGTCTTCATCTGTGGTGACAGCCGTCCGAAGTGTGAAACCTCGAACTCGTGCAAGACCCCTCTTAAAGGTTCGTGTCAGTCGAAGAGGAACAGGTGGAGGAACGGTACGTGTCAGAAAGACCACCTGAGGGTCATCCGGTCCTTGAGTATCACTGACGATCGCGAGTCCCGGACCGCGTCGGCGTCGGTCATCTACGCACACAATCTTCCACTCCACAACTAAAATGTCCTGTCGTAGTGGCAGACCAACCAGACTTGGTAGTTGCTACGTCCCCAGACGTGCTCCCGGTTCGACGGCACGTCTCGATACTCTTCGTCTTTCTCGTCTCTGGTAGTCGTGGAAAAGAACCGGCCCCAACACCCCAGGGTCTCAGTTTGTACTCTCCTCTTCACTACTCTCTCGGACGGGTGAACGTCCCGGGTCCCCGACACACTTTATATCGGCCATCAAGGGCCTGAATCTCGTGGGGTGGGTGGTCCCACTAGTAGAGTCCGTCCACAAGTACTTCGGTCGGACTGTATCCCCTGTCCCCTTTTTCACGGTGAACAACTGACGTACGAAGAACCATATTCAATGAAGGTAGTTCGAAGTCTGAATGAAATCCTAAAAATAGGGGTGTACTCCTTGACTCCGGACTTTACGGAAGAAGTTTCAGGACGCATGTCGATTATTCACTGGGTCCTCAGTTTCAGTTCCTATGTCAGACTTCAGTTTCGACCAACGGAAAGTGGAACAAGACACCGGTGAGATACTTCTGAAAGTTTTCCAAGGTCCACCGGATTCCTTTGGGTCCAGTTCGAGTCTCTCCTCGAGTCTTAATGACCGTCTTGTGGACCGACGAGACCAGTTGGATGTTCTCCTGGTCAGCGGTAGAGGTCTGTCACTGTTGTTGGTCGTTCCCCTCGAGTGACAGGGGGTGTCTGTGTTAGGGTCGGGTAATGAGGGGTTCGGTCATTAACTCCCCATTACGTAGGGGTAAGGGCTCACCTCCCTGTCTGTGGGGTCTTCTCCACGAGCCTCAAGCGAAGTCCGAGTTTACCCGGGACGTCCATCCCGGAACTAGTCCTCCGGGTCTCGTCTTGAGTGTCTGGACCGGAACTTGGGACAGACACGGGGTGTGGTCAACACCGTAGAGACCGTTCAACACCTGGGACAGAGGAAGGACCTTTTCCTCCCACCAAACTACGACGACAGAACGGATGGAGGGTCCGAACAACAACGACAAATCACAACAACTCACAGACTGAAGAAAACACTGGGGTGTCTGACATCAGACGGTCCGAGGAGACAGGTACCCTAAGAGGTCCGTCCTTATGACATGACCGAACGGTGAAGGAAGAGGTTCCTTAGAAGGGTTGGGTCCCTGACTTGACCCCAGAGGACGTAACCGTCCGCCTAAGAAATGGTGACTCGGTGGAGGTTCTGAGTCTTACAGGTTTTTTCGTGACGTTTGACTTGGAGTGACATGAGCCCATTTAGTAGCAGATACACTGTGGAGAGTCGTCAACGATGACCTTGCCTTGGACTGAACTATTTCGAAAGTAAAATCGACACCCCGTCTCTTCTGAGACGTCTGGTCCTGGATCTAGGCCCTCGTGACTTGGGGTCTCTTCTATATCCGAACCTACCCGTCTCCTACAAACACACACGTACGCACACACACATACACACACACATGGGTTCGGAAAGACTTGGGTGTAAGTAATCTTTTCTGGGACTACGACCCTCTCTAACTCCTGTCTTCCTCTTCTCCTGCTGTCTCCTACTCTGTCAACCTACCGTAGTGGCTAAGTTGCCTGTACTTGAACACGTTTGGAACCCTCTACCACACCCTGACTGACTCCGGACCATACGACGGCAGGTACCCCAGCTTTCTCACCCTGTACTGAACCGCTGACTTGTTGTTGTTCGGGTGTTAGTATTAGGATGAACCCCGAGTCCAAGGAACCGGAACTAGAAGAGATTGTGACTTCTTCGTTTGAAGACCTGAGGGTAGCGTCTAATGAGATTCGAAAATGAGGGTGACTCTTACTTTTCTATGGACCCCGGGTTCACCGATTACTCGGAAGAGAGGAGAGGGACTTTTGGTACGACGGAAAAATCGTCTCATCTCTAAGAGGCAACAACCCCCAGTAACTGGAGGACCCCTTCTGTTATTCTTGGCCTATCCCTGAAGGGACCGTAGGTCCCTAATTCTGAGGTGGGAAGGTGACGTCCCCTGTGTTGAACTTAGGGTCAACCCCTTGATTCTAGGGTCTACGACACACCACCTCGGTTTTCATTTATTTAAATTTTTTTCTTGACTATTACGGTTATAAATAGTTTGCCACGACTTGTACCAAATACGTAATAGAGTAAATAAGAGTGGTTTTAAAAACCCTCCTTTATTGTGGATAAAATGTGTGCTCCTTTGTCTCCAAGTCCCTCCAATTGCTGGACGAATTCCAGTATGCCGGAGATACACCATCTAAGTCTAAATTTGGGTCCAGACCCTGGGGTCTTGGATTCGAAACACAGTGAGAGACTTTACTCCTTTGGACACTAGGAGAGATCCTAGGACCAGTGCCCGAGTACACGTGTATCACCCCAACTCTTATGTGTCTGAAGGGTCCGGGAAGATTCTTTCGGGGTTACCCGGGGGAGATCTCTGTCTGTCCAGTCTCCCCGAAACCCCAGAAACACATCCAGGAACGGACGCAGGACTGAGCTTCTGAAGGACCGAGTCTGTGTGGGACCAAAGAGAGTGCGGGTGAACGAAAAGTCGGGGACCTCTGCCTTGGGTACCGACACCAGCTCAGGGCACACTCGAGGCCAGGGTCCCGGTCCGGAACGGTGTGCGTCCCAGAGTAAACTAAGTAAAGTAGCAGAGTCACTAAGTAAAGTAGCAGAGTCAGTGGGTCACTAGGGTGAGTCTCCCTGGACGAGAAAGATTTTACTAGGCGTCATTGAGATCAGCGAAACTTACCGGATCTGATCGAAGACAACTCTACGGTGACTCAAGTGATCCAGTCTCGGTCCGACCGTCCGGCACGGTGGAACCGTCCTCCTGGTCAAACCCTTAAAAACCTAATCTCTCGTTTAGTTGGTGTTCAATCACCCGTCAAACCTCACCCCTCCCTAAAGAAGATGTTCTGTCTGACTGACCCGGCCGGTCTCCTTGTCTGAGGGACGAGACAAGAACAAGGTTGTAAGGTTGAGGTAGCGACGAACAAGACCTTCGATGTGACGGGTGTCATGGGTTGGGCCCCCTTATAAGTCCTTGGTTCAGTGGGACCCCCCCGTGGGACGGCGGTGTGGACAGACTTTTGACCGTTGTCGGACCATAAACCGCTTGACAGGGGCCTTCATTAGTTTTACACAGATACCTTGGGACCCGGTTCTCTACCCGTGGTTTCGGTCTTCACCCCGGGACCATATGGCAGGAAGGAGAGGTCTGGAGGGGTAGAGAAAAGAAGAAAAGGTAGAGGAAGTTGAGAGGGAGGAGAGAAGGCCAGAGACAAAAGGATCCAAGTCCGAAACTCCCGTCTCCACCGGAGTCACGTCTCCGAGACCCCTGAGGACCCCCATTACCCGAGGGACCCTCCAAAAGGTAGGGGTCCCTGGTTCCGACGGAGGGCCCACGGGGGCATCTAGACCCCGGACCCATGCCGTAGGACGCCCCTGTCGAAACGGATTTGAAGTGCGGAGTCCGGGAAGGGCGCGGGTCGCGTCTCGGGAGCGTAGGTCGGGGCGCGGGGGTCCCATAGGGGCGGAATGGACGGTCGACGCGCCGCTCCTCCTCGGTGTCGGCGCGGGCGTAGAACCGCACGGGCCCTGTGGGCTAGGGCCGCCGCGAGCCGACTCTTCCAGGCCCGCCCCGTCAACCCCCGCCCCACCTCACCTCCTCCCTCGCCCCTCGCCCCTCCCTCCCGGGACCGGCCCCTCTCCCGCCCTCAGACCACACTCCTACCCCTCCAGAGGCGAGAGTAGGAGGTGCGTAAAGTTTCCAGAACCGACGCAAAGGAGGTCATCCCTCCGATGCGGCAAAGGGCGAGGTTCGATAGCGCGCACACCCTAGCGGAAGACGGAACCCTCCAGTCCTGTCCCAGTACTGAGGTACACTGAGGTCTACTTCGTCGACTCCGAGTCTCTTCAGTCCCACGAGTCCTCCCAGGGAGCTCTCACGAATACCTCGTACTGGGATTGAGGCCAGTGAAGGAAGGAAAAACTCAGCAATGGATTGGCTCTCTCGGAAGACCCACGGGGACCCGGTCGTGCAGGGCCTCACTGGTTCTGGGTCCGGGACGGGAGTTCTCGTGTGTGAACTCTCCCACTTTCTTTCGATTGATTGTCACTGTGTCTCAGACTACGACTCTTTCCACTCGACGCCGCGACCCGACCCGGTCCCCGTGTAGGTCTGGAACTGGAAGTCTCAGGCCTTCTCGACTCTTTTAATAGTACGAGAGAGATGGAAAGAGTGTGCACATTAAGGACAATTTTATTGTGACTTTACCTTTCAGTCGTCGACTAGTTGTTTCGAAGGGACCACCGGGTCCAAGCTAGGGACCCAGTCCTTCTATGGTACCTCTTCTTATACCGTTGGGTGAAGTCATAAGAACGATCCCTTTAGGGTACCTGTCTCCTCGAACCACCCGATATCGGGTACCCTAACCTTCTCAGTTTGGTTGGATCACTGATTTGGCGGTGGTGATATGGATCCTAACATTAACGATACAATACATCATTAAGACATAAATGGAAAAACTCCTCAAAAATGTCGATAAAAATATCGTCGATACGGTAAAATGTAAAGATGGTTGTTACATACTCCCAAGGTCAAAGGGGTGTAGGAGTGTTTGTGGACAATGAAAGATAAGAAAAAAAAAAAATTATATAGGTAAGATCACCGACACTCCATCACAGAATAACACCAAAACTAAACGTAAAAGAATTACTGATTACTACAATCTATAGAAAAGTATACGAAGAACCGGTAAACATAAAGAATAAATATACAGATAAGTTTAGAAAACGGGTAAATTTTAAAATCCAAAAGAAAAACAACAACTTAAAATTCTCGAGAAATATATAAGATCTATGATCTGAGAAGAGACTATGTACTAAACGTTGATAATGGAGGGTATGACGATCAACAGAAAAGTGTTTTCAAAGTTTAAAACTACTTCAGGTTATAAAGATAAAAAGAAAACCAGAACATAAACCTTAGTTAACGACTTATGTTCTAGTACTTCTAAATGGGACTTTAAAAGAAGATTCTCAAAATATCAAAATCAAGAATATTAAGTCAATAACTAGGTAAAACTCAAGTGAAAATATATGTCACACTTCATCCCCAGATTGAAGTAAAAAAAACGTTCACCTATAGATCAACAATACCACAATAAACAACTTTTCTGACAAGAAGGGGGTAACTTTTTAGAATCATACGAACAACTTTTAGTCAACTGGTTTCCATACCCTAATAAAGATCTGAGAGTCAAAACAACGTAACTACATATACAGATGGTAGTACGGTCGTTGTGCACCAAAACTAATGACATCGCATTACCGGTTAAAATACAGTTGAACTGGTCTGGTGTCTATGGGTCTATGGACTAATTTACAATGAAGACCCTCACAGACACTTTAACAAAGACCTTCTCTCATCGTACACTTAATCACCCGACTCATTTCATCTACCAGGTTGGATCACACTCACTCATTGTAGGTTACACAACTTTCCGACTCATTTTGTTTTTCCACCTCCCTTCAACCTAAACGGGGGAAAGACGAACAGGTAGACACGACTTGTAACTACAAAAGAACGGGAATCGTGAGGACCAAGAGTCCGGAAACCTGATCTTGACTTTAGATGTGGTAACCGGAAGACCGAGAGTCCGGAAAGAAACTTGCTGTTTTGGGTTATGTACATCAACACATCATTCAAAATTTTACCTCTGTACACTCAACGGATCGTGACAAGAAAAATTTATAAACCCTAGGGAATATAAAGGTGTACTTAGTCGGAAAGGGGAAGACGGTTTTTTTTTTTTTTTACAACTTTAAAATTACCCTAAACGGAACTTAAACATCTAACGAAACCCATCTTAACGGTAAATTTGTTATAATGTAAAAGGTAAGGTACTTGTGTCTTATAAAAAAGTAAATAATTCCAAAAGAAATAAAAGGAAATCGTAAAATAAAAAATAAAGTCACATGTTCATGAAGTGAAAAAACCAATTTAAATAAGAAACCATAACATCAAAAAATCTACAATAACATTCAACTTAATAAAAGTAAAGGAAGAATCTAACGAGTAACAACCACATATCTTTGTTACTAAAAACACACAACTAGAACATGGGATGCTGAAACGAATTACAAATAATCGACCTTATCAAAAAAACACACACCTAAGAACCTCTAAAAGATATATGTCCTAGTACGGCTTACTCTTGTCTCTATCAAAAGGAAAAGTTAAACCCACAGAAAATAAATAAAAAGAATAGATTAACACGACCATTTTGATGGTCAAATTATAACTTATCGTTACCCACTTTCGTCTATTGTAACAAAGTAAAAACTAGAATCCTCTTTCTGAAAATGGTAACTCATATTACAACCGATACCAAAACGGTATATGCACAACTACTTCAAGGGTAGATAACGAATAAAAGACTCACAAGAATGGTACTTTCCCATAACTTAAAACAGTTTACGAAAAAGACAAAAGTAACTCTACTAGTACACCGAGAAAAAGGGAAACAGGATAATTACACCACATGATGTATCTAATTAAAAGAAAACAACTTGGGGACGTAAAGGTCCTATTTATGGTGAACCAGTACTACACATTAGAAAAATTATACATCAACCCAAACAACAATAAATCAGCGATTCAGTACAGGATCAGAAAACGTCGGGGTACCTGATATCCGGCGGACTGAGGAGACAGGCACCTTAAGAGGTCCGTTCTTATGACCTCACCCAACGGTAAAGGAAGAGGTCCCCTAGAAAGACTGGGTTCCTAGTTTGGACACAGACATAATCTTCCGTCTAAGAAATGACGACTCGGTGGGTTCTTCGGACCCAAATCGAACGATTCTAAAACAGTTCTTAAAGACGTAGATATAAGTATTCCCTGTAACCACAGATCACACTCCGAAACACGGTCAAGCCGGTGACTCGACGAAACCGAACACTTTCGAAAATCTTGACTTCGGTAAGGACACGACATCAGTTACGCCGTTTCCATAATTACTGACTTAGTAGTTTCGACTCGGTGCAAAGGTCAAATGAGAGGTCGGAGACGTCCGACACGACTAGATCTTTTCGAAAGAACGGGAGTACGGAAGGCAAGTCGTTTGTTCATCAAAAGAGTTCACATACGACCTTTACTGTAAGCTAAAGTAGCACCCCCTACTACTACATCTGAGGACTCGAAAGATCAGTTCTTGAAAGTTCAATTCCTCGAGCTCTACTACGCTTTATGCAAACTTTGTCGAGTCACCAATAACGGAGGACTACTTCGTTTTGATCGAACCTAGGAGGATCTTTCGGGAGTGGTAAGTCGGATTTAGAAAAGGGTCCCTGAAGGGACCTCCAGGTCACCGATTCTGAGGTGTGCGGGTTACGCCCCCTGGACCCAAGATAGGAACCAGTTTCTTGATCTAGGGTGTACGGTTTTAATTTTATACTACGGCGGTTTATTTATTTTATATAAATTTTTTCTTTTTGGAAAGGGTCGGAGGTCTGTGTCGAAATCTATATCGATAAGTATTTAAGAAGGGTCTAACGGTCAATAAGGAATAAACTTAGAGTTGGAATAGAGTATGGTGTTGTACAGTCGGACATTTGAGATGTTCCACACCAAATCCGACCACAAAGGGTTGGTAAACAATGAGTGGAGAGTGAAAATAAAAAGGTTTAATACAGAAGGTCCCAACGTAAAAGAAATTTAACTGAAAATTTTCTTTTCGAACTCATTCAAAAATTTAAAAATTTACAAAGAACCTTGTATCACCTAAATGTTACAACACAATCAAAGACGATATGACTTTTCACATAGTCAATATGTATATGTACACACACAGGAGTGAGTCAGTACAGGCTGAGAAACACTGGGATACCTGACATCGGGTGGTCCGAGGTAACAGGTACCCGAAGAGGTCCGTTCTTATGACCTCACCCAAAGGTAAAGGAAGAGGTCCCCTAGAAGGACTGGGTCCCTGACTTGGGTGTAGAGAACACAGAGGGCGTAACTGTCTACCTAAGAAATGATGATCACGATTGACCCTTCGGGTATGTATATGTATATCGGTGAGAAAAAATCTAAGAAAAAGGTATATCCAGTAAAGTTTCATAACCCTGCTCAAGGGACACGTCATGTCAGCAAAGAAAAATCATAGATAAATATTCATTTGAAGCCCTCAACCACTACCTGTCCCTCCGGACCGCACGACACTAAGTACCCCAACGTTTCTCAGTCTGTGCTGACTCACTGACTTGACTTGACTATATGTCATCACACATACACAGTTAGGGTCAGAGGGTGAAATAGGGGGGGACGAAAAGACGTGACCATTGGTATTGTAACAAAAGATGTAGACAGTGAGATAAAGAATTTAAATAATTTTTTTTTAAGATGATTGTTCCCGGTATTTACCTTCCATTGACGATGTATATGGTACGTTTGTTTTCGACTTCAGCCGTCCCCTCCAATTGTCAGGACCTCTCCCCACATTTCTGTGTGGTCGTGACTTGTCTCGGAAAGAGGAACGACTCTTTTTTCTCTCCTGCTCTTGAGTTGTCACTTGGTGGAAGAGGGACACAGTGAATTGCATCAAACTCCGACATAAGCACGTAGGGAATTCCATCGCAAACCTTCGTTCCCACCCTTCTCGTGACCCAGCCCAGAGTCTCTTGGATCCAACCTTAGTTATGATCCTAGAAGGTGGGGTACTCCAGAACTAAAGGAGGAGACTAATCACCTCCAACTCCATGGTCGGAACCCCTAAATGGACCACCGGGTGACCAATTCTTAGGCGGAACGTTACGTCCTCTGGACACAAACTAGGGACCAGCCCCTTGCTTCTTGGGTGTACGACACCTCGTTACGTCGATTCGGATGTGTGATGTCGTACTCTCTGGTATACGACGTCTCCTTCCAGGGCTCACTGTGTTGATTCTACACTACGTCAGTTTATTCATTGATTTATAATATTTTCTGTAGTTTAACATGTGAAATTTATACGTATACAGTTAATGTCGTGTTGTTTTGACAATTTTGTATAAGTTGAATAATTTTTTTGTTGTTGTTGTTGGAATGTACAGAGTAGTCCAACAGAAGTCCCTGTTTCCTTTAGTCCCTGAACTAGAAATTAACGAACAAGTTGACTTGAGCCTCCGATTCAGTCCGTAAGAGCCTCCCTTGCCTTTGGAGGCCCTCCCCCGCACAAGACATCTGTGTTCCCCGGATACTAGCAGACACAAAGCCCATCCCTCTTCACAAGCCCCATGACCGTAAACACACACGACACGTACGCGCGAGTCAGGACACAGAAACACTGGAATACCTGACACCAGGCTGTCCGAGGAGACAGGTACCCTAAGAGGTCCGTTCTTATGACCTCTCCCTCACAACCCGCGGAAATCACCGCCACGCCTAACGAGAATCTTCAAGCCAGAGGCAAAACGCTCGGTACCTCTCACTGAAAATGGACGCAATGATGCACCCCGTGTTTCCGTTTAAGCCGGTGCTTAAGGACCTTAAACTCAAGGCCGGGCTGCCCTTTAACTCTATACGGTTGTTGTCGTTAATGTTTTTACTACAGTACTAGTCTTTTCTCCGAATACATGTATTTTCACACTACCTCCTTGACTTCTCTTATTAACTACTGTCACTTTAATGGTTTCTCCTACTACGAAACACCGGAGGAGGACTGGCTCACCCGGCCGTCCTCGAACTTTAACAGTAACCTCTACTTGTGTAAAGAAAGTGTTGTAGTTTTTAACCAAGGGAATAACTACAGTTAGTTAGGTTCCTAGGTCTTCCGAATGCTCATAAAATAATAGAACAGGTCCTGGACTTCACAAACCAGAAGTCAGAATAACCTAATGTGAAGTTCTAATTCGGTTAGATCTACCTTGTAACCGCACCTGTGTTCCACCCCACCCTCACGACGAAAATTAATGGTAATAGATCTGTAAAAACACATATAGTCCCGTCATAAAAAAAATATTTGATATTTACTAACAGAAATTATTTATGTATTGTTGTTGTTGTTTTTTCTTATGACCTCTCCCAACGGTAAGGGAAGAGATCACCTAAAGGGACTGGGTTCCAAGTTTGGAAATAGAGAACTCAGAGGACGTAACCGTCAACCTAAGAAATGGTGACACGGTGCACCCTTCGGATGACCAAAGTTCGTCAACCCTTGCTTCCTATGGTCTACATGAAGGGACTATCGAGTCAACCATTTCTTAGGTGGGTGTTACGTCCTCTGGGTCCAAGGTAAGGACCCAGTCCTTCTAGACGACCTCTTCCCCATCCGATGGGTGAGGTCATAAGAACTCAAAGGGGACACCGAGTCGACCATTTCTTAGACGGACGTTACTCCCTCTAGACCCATTCCAGGGACCTAACCCTTATAGGGGACCTCTTCCCTTTCCGATGGGTGAGGTCATAAGACCGGACCTCTTAAGGTACCTATATCAGGTACCCCAGCGTCTCAACCTGCCCTGACTTGCTGAAAGTGAGTGGTTTGTTGTTTTTTACCTACGAGGGTGTCGGACGTTCTGAGAGTTTCCAAGTAGGTCTAGGTGAAGGTCCACTAGATGGACGAGTAGTACTGGGGTAGGGTCTTTACTCGAGATAAAATATGTAGTCGTCTTCGAAGGAAGCGTGAAAAGAATCAACATAAAGTGAACATAAAGTAGGAGACGAAATAGAATTCCGGATCTTGTTACTGTTCTTAGGTCATAAAAAAAGTGATTCACTTACCTATTTACAAATACAAGGATAATCCAAAAATGTATAAAAAATTTTTATTTTACCATCTTCTATAAACAGAAAATCCCAATATAGTAAGTCCCGGTTTAGTTCTCTGTTTGACATGGTGATTAAACTTATCTCTTTTAATCTATATTTCTTAAAAATTGATTATTCTCCACCAATTGTTCTTAGAAGTGACCTAAGCTAGGGACCCAACTCTTCTAGGGGACCTTCTCCCATACCGTTGGTGAGGCCATAAGAACGGACCTCTAGGGGTACCTGTCTCCTCGGACCACCCAATCAGGGACCCCAGCGTTTCTCAACCTGTGTTGACTCACTGATTCGTGTTGATTTTCTCCATATTTTTTTGACTCCGTCCCTGTCCGTTCAAAGTCAAATCAAATCCGAAACACCTCCTTCTCCGTGTCAGTTCCTATAATGCATCGACGAATATTTTGTTGTGTCTTTTGTTTAAAGGTGGTAGAAACATTATTGACTCATGTTCGAAACGATTATTTCAAGAAATTACTCTTCTTATCCTAGGTGACGAAACCCTATTGTAAGACGATGAAACCCCAAGTTTACACTTTTAGCAGGAATCTGCCTCCCTACACGTTTATGTTCTCTCCCGACCTAAATTGGACGTCCGAATTCAAACGGGTGGGAACGAGGCACTCCCTCCTTCTTCCATCCTCCCTGACTTTTTGACTTCTCCCCGAGGACACTGGGTCCAAGTCTGGAGACGTCTTTCTTGTATTTACGGGTGTCAGAAAGTCATTGTTTCTTTATACAGTCCCACGTACCCGACGGCGATCTAGTGTGTGTGTTTCAGTCCCTCAACGATGGTGCTTTTTGCGTTTCGACCCTTTTCCTTTTCAGGGAGGTCGAGGGTCAAATACCACAGGGAGGTCGCGGAAGATGACCGTCTCTGATTGTTCTGTCGACCGTTTCCCAGTCAAAAGTTTCTCGTTTCTACGAACCTAGATTCTCCGTCAGTAAACTATTCCCGTGTTCTCTATCATTATCACAACGTGTATCAAAAAAGGGGTTAGACAAAGAATGGAAATTTTTATAAAAAAACAACAACAACAAAGTTTCCATTCCTGAAGGGACCACCAGATCACCGATTCTGAGGAACGAGGGTTACGTTCCCCGGACCCAAACTAGGGACTAAACCTTGATCTAGGGTGGACGGTGTTGATTCTCAAGAACCTATGTTGATTTCTGGGGTGTACGGTGTTGTTTCTAGTCTCTAGGGTTCACCACGTTGATTCTGGTCCACGTCGGTTTACAGCTGACTTTTTTACGCGTTACAGTCTCAACGTCCAATTAAAAATAACCCCCGTTTTACTCCTAACGTCGGACCCTCTGTCGTAGAGCCTATCGAGACTCTTTGACGAGGTTTCTCCGTCCTCCTTTTCCACTCATATATATACTAAAACCGACTTTCCCCTTATGTACGTTAGTTCGTGTATAAAAAGGTCTTACAAAGATGATCAGAGTACTTCGAAAACGATCAGTTCTCTTTGTCAGTAGTGGTACTTCCTAAATTCATGAAAAGATCTATACCTTTCTACGTTCTAAACCGAGGACTATTATAGATTGATAGACTTCTGGATAGGACCATCAAAGGGGTGGGGATGTGGTCGTGTCTCACGGAGTAAAGACGAGAGGTGGGACTTGAGGAAAGTCTCTCACAAGTTCCAGTCGTCGACGTCGTTTTGTCCTAAATGAAGAATATCTCCATCTACCGTTCACGGGTGCTGTTCACAGTTAAACATCAACTGTGTTTATTTATTTTTAAATTTTTTTTTCTAACTAGACAATTTTTGTTGTTGTTGTTTGGTCACTGAGTTTACTATTAGAAAGTGCGAATTCCTTTACCTCAGTCTTCTTTGAGACCGTTCTCCTAAGTAAAAATGAAGGAAGAGACCTTCTTTTAGCATAAACCTAGGAAAAAATGAAAATTACTATCTGATCCTAATCAATCAAGATCGTGGGACTAGTAATTTCTTATGTATAAAACTAATCTTTGAATTTCAACTATATTCCTCATGTAGGAAGTCGTGACTAAAGAATTTTAGATATAAGAATTGTATCATATGGTCAGAAAGTTTTCAAATAAGGTTGGGTGAAGAAAACATGAGATTTTGTAGAAGTAATACAACAAACTACTCTATCTAGGTGTTCTTTTGTCTCCACGGGCTCCAACTAGGTTGAAAGTCGGTTAGTCCAGACGGTACACCTCTGAGGGTCTACATCTGGAACGACTGAGTCCACGGAGCGACCCAGAGTCGAAACTCTTTTCCTGTGTCGTCGTACCTACCATAGTAGAACGACCGAATGTAGATATAGAACTTTGGTTGACCCAAAATATAAACTATATAAACTTGTCTCAGTCTCCACCCTAGATTAAAATATAAGAAACTTCACAACAACGTCCTTACCCTGGAGAAGATCCCGGACTCCAACCCGAGAACTTATTGTGAGTCTTTACTTAACAGACTCGACTGTTTCGTTCTCTGAAATAACCCTTCCCCGTGGACCCACCACTCGTCCTTCCAGTCCTTTGGGTCCTCCTAACGAGACGGTGTCCGAAGTGTCAGAACCCGAAGACGCCACTACCCTACTCAAAGACTTAACAGAGACCGGTTAGTGAAGGAGTCCCCTGAAGGACCATCGTACACCAAGTGAGTCGGTTCTACCTTAGGTCTCTCTTCCTAGGAGACCTCCCTCCTACCATTTTATGTACCTGACCTCAGAGGAGACAGGAGACTGGAAAGGGCTCAAGAAGGCCAACCACCATCGAACAATCAAGGTCCAAAGAATGACCCTGGAGGACAATATTTTATCGAGTGCATTCACTGACGATAGAACGGACTGGTCCCTACCGACAAAGTCAATCACAGAGGAGATTGTCATACCGGTTACTTAACGAAGTTATGGTACATTAGGTCAGAAAGGTTACCTAGGTTTAGTAAATTATAGGTCTCGGGTTTAGGGGTCGTAGTCATTGTTCGTGGTTCCTATCGAAGTAGGGTGTTCAGGGTGAGAACCCGCGATACAAACGGTCCTACGAAGAAGAGAGACGACCTGGCAGAGGAGAGGAAGGACTACAGGGTCAGCACCCACGAGAAGAAAGACACAAACCTGAAGAGACACGACGGACCGAGGTGGAACCGGAAGGAGGACAAGAGAAACATCCTTAGAGGTAGGAACACCAAGAAGGAGAAGGTGAGACGGACGAGGAGCGGTGGCACAGGAGGAGGAAGGAAAAGGGACCTAGAAGAGAAGGTCGGAAACAAAACTAGAGACAGAACTACCTACGACCACTCCATGAGACTCTACGTCGATCTGAGTAGAAACACAACACACCGAACCCCTGGTCACCAGTAAGGAACATGTCCTCCGGAACCTTTGGTGGTCAATAACTTTTTTACCAGCACAAAAAAGACTGTCACTGAATGTCCAAGGTCAGAAACAGAGTTCACTATTGATGACCTGTCACCCCTGCTCACCGAGAGGTGACAAAAACCGGAAAATATCCTTGGTGTCCTGAACACCCCGACGGACTTCCCCTTCGGGACGAGGTCTTGACCTCCAGACCCACGACACACCAGTGAAAGAGACATACGTCTCAGAAGACAGGGGGAAGATTTCGTTTGGAGACCGAAATTAGGAGACCGAGAGACGAAAGACTACATTAGGACTTCAAGTACAACTTTTCTCAGTGTGCAGAATCTTAAAAGGTAATATGACTGATACCTACTTAGAGACGGTTCCTTCTACTTCTTTTTGAAAGACAATTAACAAAACGATGTTTACATAGGAAAAAGAAACTTTTCTAGTCCAACAGTTTAAAGATCACCTCTATTATAATAAAATTAGTAATGATATTTATGGTACATCGATAACCAAAACTTTTATATACATATAACTTTTATAAATACATAATATATATATAACTTTTACAACTAAATTTTTTATATACATCGACAGTTATGGTACATCGAGAACTAAAGGTCTGTTTGTGGGGTTAGTTTTTTACTCGTCTTCTTGAATTACCTGTAAAGAGGTTTCTTCTGTAGTGTGACCAGTCTTGCTGGTAGTAAATTTTCAAATGCCTATTGTTTAGGACCTCTCCCACACTTCTTTTCCTTTAGGAGACTGTGACAACCACTCTCACATCAACTACGTCGGTGATCCGTTACGTCATACCTCCCAGGAGTCTTTTGATTTTCATCTTAACGGTATACTAGGTCATTAGGGTGAGGACCAGTATATCACTTGTTTTGACAGTAAGTTTTTCTACGTCCATAGGGATACAAGTATCGTCGTGATAAACGTTATCGGTTCTGTACCTTTGTTGAATCGACAGGTAGTTGTCTACTCACCTTTTTCTTCGACAGAGATATATATGCTGCTTTGTGACGAGTAGGTAATTTTTCTTGTTGTAATACGGTAAACGTCGTTATATCTACGTCGATCTTTAATAGTCTCATTCACTTCATTCAGTACCTTCTCTTTCTGTTTGTGACATACTATAGTGAATATACACTTTAGATTTTATACCGTGTTTACTTGGATCCATGTTTTGTCTTTACCTGGATGTCTGTATCTCTAGTCTGAACACCAACGGTTCCTCTCCACCCCTCCCTCTCCCTACCTGACCCTCAAACCCCAACCATCTACGTTTGATAATGTAAATCTTACTTATTGGTTGTTTGAGGATGACATGTCGGACTCCTTGATATGGGTCAGAGGACCCTATTCGGTATTACCTTTACTCATAATTCTTTACTTTACATATATACACATTTTGACTCAGTGGAACGACATGTCGTCTCTGACAGTGTTGTAACCGTTAGTAAATGTGTAGTTATTTTTACGTACACCAAAACTGTATCTGACTCTTAGTGTTTGATATTACCTGATTCTTTTACACAGGATTTTGTGACACATTCAAACTCCTAGACCCTTATATAGTAATTTTTCTAGTGCATAAATAAGGACCGACACGACCCAGAAACAACGACATGCCCGAAAGAGATCAACGTCGCTCGCCCCCGATGATAAACGACACCACGTACCCGAAGAGTGGCGTCACCGAAGAGAACAACACCTCGCTCCCGAGAGCCCACGAGCTCGAAATATTACCTCCGTGAACCCGAGTCAGAAACGTCGAGGGCCCGAGATCTCGTGTCCGAGTCATCAACACCATGTGTCCGAATCAACGAGACTCCGTACACCCTGGAAGAGTCTGGTCCCTAACTTGGGTATAGAGGACGTAACTATCCACCTAAGAAATGGTGACTCGGTGGTCCCTTCGGGACCCTTATATATCTTTCAGTTCAGTAAAATTCTTTCGTCTCTCTTGTAGTCCGTTTGTTTAATAAGTATTTGAGATGTTTTTGTCTTGACCGATCAGGAACACAATACACGGTTCTTTCTTTATTTTCTCTAGGAGTTTGTAAAAGAGAGAGAGTGTGTGTGTGTGCACACACAAAATTAGAGTATCCACCCCATTTTCTTGTCTCTTTCTAAGATGAATAACACTATTTCAGATCTGGATAAGAAGAAGAAGAAGAAAAAAAAAATTGTTTACTCTTTGACTCAATCTCAAATTTATTGAATGAATTCCAGTGTGTCGGTCTTTCACCTTCTCGGTTTTTGACTTGGCTCCGTCTCCTAGGTCTCGGACGAGTGAAGTGATGAGGTTATAACCATGGTTCTCACTACCCACGTCTCTGTGACCAGTCACGGGTAGTCGATAATTATAAGAGTAATCCTTCGACCTTACTACCGATCGTCGTAAACTACACAATGACCACCAGATAAGACTCTTGAAACAGAGACAAAATGTAATCACAAAACAGAAAGATCAATTAATTTTATTTGTGGATAAACACGATTTTCAATTTTTTTTTTTCAGTGTCGTCGTTATATGTGACATTTTAGTTTATGACCTAAAGCCCGAAGGGTCCACCGAGTCACCATTTCTTAGCTAGGGACCAGACCCTTCTGAGGTGTACGGAGTGCCATTGATTCCCGTTGACTTGGACACACGATGTTGATGATTTGACCTCGAGATCTCGGGCACGAGACGTTGTTCTCTTCGGTGACGTTTGCTCCACGGTCGTGTGACGTCGTTTCACGTCGGGGGTGAATAGCGTTCGTCTCTTTCGGGCTCTTGTCGTTACGTCTGAGGACCGTCATATTTATTTTTACTTATTTTAAGGAATTTTTTTTTTGGACTCGACTAAAGAGAGAGGTCCATTGATGACCTGTATAATGATAAAACCCCACAGGTACCTGACTCCGAGCGGTCAGGAGACAGGTACTCTAAAGGGTTCGTTCTTATGTCCTCACCCAACGGTAAAAGAAGAAGTCCTCTAGAAGAGTTGGGTCCCCAACTTGGACCCAGAGGGTGTAACGTCCGTCTAAGAAGTGACAGACTCGGTGGTCCTTGCGAGATATAATGACACAAGGACTCCCGATTTTGATACTAGTTTGTCCGCCCTCCAGTCTGACGCGTAAGACCAAACGTTGAGTCGAAAAGAAGGGTTTGTTACATAAGTCTGAGTACAAGATGAAGTCACGTGTTTCAAACATGGAATAGAAGTACCCTAGAAGAACCCCACTGTCTTGTCTGTACCTGGTACTAAGAAATTTTTCTGTTTGTCCCTAAAGGGACCACCAGGTCACCAATTCTTGGACGGAAGGTTACGTCCAAACTAAGGACCACCACCTTGATACTAGCGTGTACGGTTCGCCGTTGATTCGGGTCTGGGATGTTGATCTCTCGGGAGGTCGTCGTTGATCTCTCTTCGGACACGTGTCATTCTGGATCGTTCCGATTATATATATATATGAATACGATTTTATATATATGTATATATGTATATATATATATATATATA